>JBBPCY010000023.1:5434473-5464234 GCA_037974405.1 Brachyalestes nurse
CACACTGTGGCATAGATATAATGATCAGTGTCAGTCAGCTACCACTGTTTCTTCAAAAACGCTTAGCATATGATTATCATATGCTAATTATATCAACTATCATGCAATATATAACTCGCTTCATCACAAAAACTGTACGTGCGGGAAAAACTAAACACAGATTTGAAATCAGCATGGAAAACTACAAAACCCACATAATCTCTGATGATTTTGACCTGTTGAGCTGTATAATTAATAATTATGTAAATTAGGATTTTACGATAGGTGTCAAATTGATATGATGATGTCATCAGTGGGAAAGTGTCAGTAGTGGACCTTAAGACAAACAATAAAAGAAGAAGAAGAAGAATAATGCCTGAAGAGTTTCTATCAGGTACCGGTGAAATGTGTATGGTGCTGTGAGATTATACGCTACGGTACAAACAGGAGAAACATACAAATACTGTCAGAAAGTTATGTGTGGTGATCCTACAAATAAATAAATAAAAATGAAGTGCAGTGCATATGAGTGACACTGTCAGTGTTCATTGGTGAAGGTGCATCATCTATTGGCCCAATATTAATACAAATTATCACTCAAACATATATGCAGTTCTTGCATTTTGAAAAATTGCGCTCTTGCAAATTGCAATATTAATTATTCAGTCCTACTCATCACCACCATCATGAACACATCAACTGAGGGAATATCTTTTGGAAGAATGGTGTTCATCCTGCCAGCACTGTTTCTGATACTTTATTCCTTTAATTTGTTGCCCATTTAAATATAAGAAAAAAGCATGTGTCCATCTCATATTTTTCTGCTATAAGAGAAAAAAAGCATGTGTCCAACACATATTTCCTAGTGCAAGTAGGGGAAATTAGAACTTATTTGGAACTTATTGTAATTTGGGAAAATTTCAAACAATTATCTTTTATTTAGTAATTGGATTTTATTGACCAAAATCCTTGTAATGTTATTGCAGCATGTTATTATCTGACCCCTACTGAAGGGGAGAGAGAGAGAGAGAGAGAGAGACAGAGAGACAGAGAGAATGGAAAAGAAGGAAATCAAAAAGCTTTCATTCATACTCATCATACTCAGAGAGAAATGTCATCATACTCAGAGAGAATGCGAGAGAGAGAGAGAGAGAGAGAGGGAGAGAGAGAGATGGGAAGTACTGATTAGTCCGATACGGTACAGTCACACTAAAATCTAAAAAGAGGTGATATTCTTCATAGGCCGTATCCTGTGAAGAGGAACACAGAGGATTGAAAGGTATGGTAAAATTGGAGGATATTTCATATTTAGGAAGTAATTACTAGGGCTGTAACGACACACCAAACCCATGATTCGGTTCGTTTCGCGATTTTTGACCCATGATTCGGTTCGTATCACGATTCAATTGCGGTGAAGGAGAGGATAAATTCTGAGGCGCCATTTTGTTTGAAGACACCTTATCTTTACCACACAATTATAAACCAATAAACACTTAAATACCACTTCCTTTCCATTCATACTGAGGACAAGGCTTCGGTGAACCGACTCGTCTCTCTCGGTTCACTGCTCCGTTCAAATAAAAAAAACCCCCACCCAGCTGCCCAGAGGCCACAAAACTCGCTCAAAACACAATAAAACAATTAAAACAAACTCCAACGCAGTTTTATCACAACCCAGCCAGCTTATAGACACTTTTAAACCCAGTGTCATAACTTACATGTACTCACAGCGAATCAATTCAGCAAACAAAGAGTCCATCCATGCTTGTATGTTTATAAACTAGTGGGAGGGCTCTTTGATACCCTAAGACCCTCAGCTATTGGTTACAGAAAAGAAACTGACAGGAAAATCCTCCTATTATGGTGAAAAACGTATGTTTCTGTGCGGGGACTGTATATGGGAAGGAGTTATATGTGAAGGGGTGTGTCGTGATTCATCCTCCTCACACCGCGACATGGATTTGTGGAACTAACTGTCGCGAATTCGGTTTCGTATCGTATATCGTTACAGCCCTAGTTGGAAGATTAAAAAGCATATACATTTTATTAAAAGTAAATGTGATCAGAGAATGCCATTTTGTAGTTGTCGTCCATCACATCCATAACTTTGTGAGAAACTCTATCTCTCTCTGCTTTTCTATTACTTCCATGGTAAGAAGGTAGGTATCTGACAAATTATCTGCTCCTAAAAACAAGAACAGCCCCTGCCACTTGAACACGCTAGTAAAAGATGCAGATAGGCTACATGTGGCAGGGTGTTCAGTGGGTGAACAGGAAAAATCCATACCCCCCTTCTACCACTGGTCCATAAATGCTGTTAAGGCAGCATCAAAAGAAAGCTCTCTCTCTCTCTCTCTGACTCAGCTGAGGAGAACCGGAGAATCTGCAAAGGTCTGCAAACGGGCTTGACAGTTCTTATGGCATCTCTACATTGCTCCTGATGTTTAGCTAGCACACTGCAGAGACTATGGGGAAGATGAAAGGAAAAGCACAGAGGTCTGAAAAAACTAGAACATCACTGCAGGAGAGTGCAGGAATGCTCATCAGTTGTCACTCTGCCTCATAGCTTTTCTGCTTAACTCTTTGCTAAGGGGTATGAAAAAGCAATCTTGTGCTAAACACTTTTTAGGGTCAGACTCTTTAAATAACTATTTTAGTAAGTGAGGCATGAAAATGTGCAGAACCTTTTTAAAATTCAAGGACCTTCAAGGAATGTAAAGTTTCTATACAAACAACACACTTGGATTTTCTTACACAGAATAAAAAAGGGTAACATTGGTAATAATAGCAGAACCACAGCATACACTGTGTTATCAGGTTTAAAATCGTGTTATGTTTATTAGAGGTGCAACTTCCACTGGATCTGCAAATGTCACAAAACTCTTGACCTTCCTTTGGCAATGGGTCTGATTTACAACAGGCTTATCTGTTGCTAACCAACATTCATTCAAACAACACCAGGAAGGCTTTTTGTTCTCAAGGTACTATGCATACTTTGAGGGCTAACTCTTTAATGCAGGCAAAATGTTGACATTTGATGTACTTTCCTCTTTGAGACAACTGTAGTTATTACATTGAATGATCATTTTGCATACGTCTTAGATTAACAAATGTATTTTGCCATAACAAGCAAAACTGCATTTTTGTCAGCTACATTGGGTCCTCCAAAGAACAGGTAGTGTGCTGAAACTGCCAAGTTTAAGATGAAACTACAAGAACAACATAAACCTATAATAAATAAATAGTCTTTGTTGTTTATATAGATTTAGGTTTAGATAACACTTAATGAATTAACCCAAACTATGAGTAAACTGAAAAGATATACAGAGACTGACAGTAGAGAGGACAAAATAACTGATAATGCCATGTTTAGGGAACAAAAACAGGGAATACAGAAGTGTAGGGACTGCCACAGAATGTCCATCTTTTCAGAATACAGTGATCAGAACTGGTGTTTTATGAGAGCTCTGTAACGAAAGGAAAGCAAGAAACATTTAATGAATCTTTAACTTTTAGCTAAATGAGTGCAAAGTACATAATTTCATGTTCTGCACTCTAAAGTATAGCTAGGATGCAAGATAACCTATCAGCCAATTTAGTTAGTTTAGTCTGAAATGACAAGAGTTTCATGAAATAAACATTTTCTTTGAATAACCTGATGATTACACAATGCTGTTGTCATACATATTTTGAAATGTAAAGAACTAGATTAAACAAAGTCCAAGATCCATAGATTTATATTTGGCTTGTTACCAGCTCCAAACTGAATACAGATTAATTAGAACATTAAAAACAACCAACAAGATGGTGCAACACTTCTGGGTTATTTTTACAGATATTAAAGATGTGATAGCCAGATCTTTGGCATAGTTAACCCTAACCCTAACTTTAACAGTATTTCTGTTGTAGTATATGCCTCTCAACATCATGTTTCACATGTGTTTGGACATAAAAGTGAACTCGTGTTCTCATTTTAGGAAACCTACAACAGCAAGAGGAAACTGGGGCAAGCATGATAGTCAAATCTACAACCTGAAGCTTCACGTCACTCCCGTGGAACTGTTCAATGGAACTATGGGGTATAGGTAAACAACCTTTAATTTTCTTTGCTTGAAACTTACAAAAACATACACGATCTAAAACCCCTAATGAAGCCCAATGTTAAGAAAAGTTAGCATTTTATTAGCATTTTGTAATTACCTCTGTGGAAATATTATGCACTGATCTGAGAATACAGTAATTATTTCAACCTCAGAAAACCGTTCTGTCTAAAGTCACAGAGTGCAAAGCATGTTTTTAACCAGGGAGTTGCACAAGCTTTAATGAAAATTTTGACAGCCCTAATATTGTGTCTACGCAGTAGGCTAAGTCACATTCAAATCATCCACTGTAGCAGCATCAGCTCATTTGATTTGTAAAACATGTGCTAAACTCATTATGCCTGGGGAACCATAAAAGCTACAGTAATCTTTCAATTACAACATCTCAACTCATATGTCTGTGCTAATACAAACTTTTTTTTGTTGATTTTTTTTGTGTTTTTTTTGTTTTGGAATTGCAGAATGCAGTATGACTGTGGAGAGAAAAAGTAAGAGAGAATAACTCAGTAATTCATTTTCCCAGCTTATTCTAAAAAAGACTGTGGGGTGGGCTGGGCCTATACTAGCACTCATGTGGCAAAGGGTAGAGAAACACCCTGTCCATTGCAAGAGAACAAAACAATGAATTGTTTTAGTTAACGATTTGAAAGCAGGTCACTGATTTCTCATTTGACATCCTAGACATTTATTTTCATTTATTTGTAAGTGTGAGCGCTTCACCCGACGTATTACAAAATTCAGCCCAAACAGCCTGAATTTATTTATTTTTTACCAAAAAAATGAACAACAATGACACACAAGCACACATAGTACACAAGAGCACCCTAAAGTTCTATATGGGCACCTAACTTTTAAAAAAATTTACTTATTATCCGTCAAGCAGAGAAAAGTGTGTAAAACTTAAGTATACAGATTTGCAATGCTTGGGGCAGCTGCTAGCCTGGTGGTTAGGGAGTTGCCCCTGTGATCAGAAGGTTGTAGCTTTTAATCCTAGGACTGCTAGTGGCATCACTGAGGTACCCTTGAGCAAAGTACCACTCCCACACACTGCTCCCCGGACACTGTGCCATTGACTGCCCACTGCTTCCTTGGTGAAAGGATTAAATGCAGAGAAAGAATTTCACACTATTCACATTTTTACTGTGGTGTGGTGTGTCACGCATGACTACAAGGGTCCACTTTCCTTTACTTTGCATTCAGATTAAGACATCTACAATCATATTAGTTTCCCCATTAGTTATTTTTAAAACTCCAGCTAAGGGGAAAGCCCTGTGACACTGACACCAGGCTGAGTCAAAGCTTATTCGGTAATCAATTGCTCCCTTTAGTGTGTGGCAACCCAGTGCTGCAATACAGCAAATCTGCGAGATATACTGCTCAAGGGGCAAGAAACACACAAGCAAAAATTATCAGGTCAATATATACCACACTTTCTGACTACTCCAGTTGCATTATTAAGAAAATGAGTTTGGCAAATAATCCTACAGTCTTCGTTATTTGAGTCTTTGTGTAAAACATTTACCATAAAAACACAAAAAAAGTTACATTAGTTACATTTGATCTATTTCACATTGTTTTTCTTGTTCACTGCATGTAAAATCCTTTTCTTTACTTTTTTGCTTTGAGTTTCTTATAGTGTTCGCACTCACTATGCAACACACTGGGAAAGTAATTAGGACAGGAGGAAGAACAGGGAAAATTCATTAACATAAACATGCACAGGCACTTTGAGAAGTTTTTGAAAAGAGAACTTAATTTGCTGATATGCTGAAAAATAGGCCTTCATGACATTAACAAGAACAATAATTACTGAGCAATACTGTGATTATGAATATTCAATGATTTTCACTCTGGAAAGAAAATGCCTCTGATTTGTCAGGCTACATTAAAGCTCATCATTTGTCAGAACTACTCAGTGCAGTCACTGAACAAAAAGGCACTTTCATGCATCTGTAACCAACTACCTACTACTGTCCTACTACCAAAAATTCATTTTCATATTCAAATAAAAAAAAACCAAAAAAAACCCAACATAATCCATAAGGTACCGCATGAGATTTTACCATACATCTACAGTTAGTGGACAAGTAACTCACTCAGAACTACACAGCTCAATAAAACATCACATACTCAACCATATGTTCAACCAAAGCAGAACTTCTGCAGACTCAATCCAAGTCTAATTTTCCTTTTTTCTGGGTGGTGGACACCTAAAGATTGTTTAAGGGTTTGTGTAAAAACATACTAATGGAATATTGTGTGTTCTACTGCAACTGTCATGGTTTCCCAAGACAGGGAGTTACTCAAAACATGAGCACCCAAATGGGCACACAGTGTGGGTGGAGTAGATAATTGTGACGCCCTCAGACAAGCAGCAGGGTAAATATACACAAGTGTTCAAAAGCTTGTCATTCATATGAACAGGTTTGTCATTTATAATTTTATTTAATAACCAATAATGTTTAAACAGAAATACTATAAGAAAAAAATACTATTATTACTATTATTGTATTATTTAACCATTTTGTTGTAAAACCAACAGTATTCAGCGACTAATAGTATGCTGTAACCATAAGATCTGATCATCATGTTTCAGATTCAGGGTGTTCCTTTGTTTAGGACTCTACCCTCACTGTTATGCAGCTTTCTTACTCATTATGAAACCTATGACCTATGACCTATTCATCATTCTTAAAAATTAATCTTTACACAAATGAGTTGAAATGTAGTAGAATAGTAGCATTATAATACATAATTTTTTATATTTTGTACAGGCACCTGTAACAGGAAAACATCAAAATATTTTTAAAAACTGTATTACAAACTTTTAGTGTAAACTGAAACATGTATTATCTAAAAACTGATTACCATTAGGCCTTCTGTTTTTCCCTTCACTTTAACCTACAAGAGTCCTGCCACCACTCATAGCTAACTGTACAAAAGTTCTTTTTTCCTTTTACGCTTCAATAATGCAATGAAACAAAGCATTGAAGTGATGCTGCCCGAAGTTAACTACATGCTATGACTAATGTTGAGTACTTTTAAAAATAAAACTGTAGATATTTCTTTTCATTGAATAATCTTTGCCAGTGATATCAAAGAGCCTTTTATTTGTTCCTTACATTTAGAGGTTTGAAAAGACCAAAAAGAAGTCAGAATCACAATTTTAAAATATTATAAAAATATAATAAAGAAATTATGAAATGTTTCACACGCTGTTGAACATCATAGAATTAAAGAGGACTCTTTAAGCCCTCTTTTCAGTGACATACGCAGTCTGTCAGCATTATGATGAGCTCCACAGTATACTCAGAAAAGCATACTGAGACAGTGATCACAATACTGATCTTTATTCTAGGTAAACTATCAGTACAGCTGTAAATGAAGCTTCAATAAACTGCTTTTTTTTTACCAATCAAGGCCAGTTTTTCTGCTTTCCTAGGAGCAGTGTTGAATTTGTGGGATATTCTGCAAAATCTAACTACACAGGTTTGTCCTTTGTCCTTGGCTAAACTGCTGACAAGTGTTTTGTGGGTCAGGACAGACATACAGTGAGGGAAAGTAGTACAGTATTTGATCCCATGCTGAGTATTTGATCCCTCCAACAAAGAAATTACCAGTCTATAACTGTATATTGCAATTGTTTATTGGAGCTGTGAGAGACAGAACAACAATAAAAACCCTCAAAAACCCAGTGCACAAAAGTCAGAGATTGAAATAAGTATATGATCACGGGTTGACATAAGTGGTACGCAAGTACACATGTGTGGGATGTACAATAAATTACGGCAGTTTTCAGTCTTCACAGCGCAAACGTGTTCCTAATTTGAGTAACTTCATACTGCATCTCTAATTACCACCACTCAGGTAAGGGAAACCTAAAAAGAAAAATAATAATTACGTTTTAAAATAGGGTTCCTGCTGGTCCGTGGAGCCTTTCTTCTGCACCAATCAAAATTCAGGTCTGACCTCAGCACTTCTGTTTCTGCATGCCCCTCCCCGCCCCTTCAAATTCAAGGCCCGCCCTGGTACAAGACCAGTTCACAAATCCAGAGAGGAGTGATCTGCCCCTTTTGAAGCACGGAACTGTGCGAGACCACTTTTTCTCACTTGACAGCCACTACAACACAGTACAAAACAGATGCAACTCAGAAACATGCTCCAAGTGGCTCTGTGAGCTTCTTGCTTTGATTCGACCCGTTAGTGGCGAGAAAGCAGGCACACCCATCATATTAGAACGTTGATTTAAATATTTGGTGCCAAATAATCCCTGTAGGTTACTAGACCTGTAATTTAATTTAGGTTAAAAGCCAGTTTGCACGTTCAGCACCATTTGGCAGTGTTTAAAAGTATAGTTTAAAAAAACAACAACAAAAAAAACACTGCTGACCAGTATGGATACAGGTTTACCTTTAAAATTTTTTTAAGGGTTATGTATTATGTTTTGGGGGCATATTTAGGGTTTATGCTATTAAAAAAAAAGGCATTTATAGGCATTTTTTACCACATCACAAATTCACGGGTGCTCTTGGAATGTAAACCCCGCGAATATTGGGGCTTACTGTATATAAATTAAAATAAAAGTGCTGGAATGGTTCCAGTGCCCATGGTGAGGTGGACATTTTTTTCTTTTGGTGCGTACCAATCCATTTATGTAGGTACTCATTAGAGTACTAGAGCAAAAAAATGATGTCAACCCCTGTATATGATCCCTTTGCAATAGCAAAACCCTTGTTGGCAATCACAGAGGTCAGACATTTCTTGTAGTTGGCCACCCAGGTTTTCACACATCTCAGGAGGGATTTTGTCCTCGTTGCAGATCCTCTCCAAGTCAGTAAGGTTTGAGGCCGATGTCTGGCAACTCGAAGCTTCAGCTCCTCCACAGATTTTCTATAGGATTGAGGTCTTGAGACTGGCTAGGCCACTCCAGGACCTTAACGTGTTTCTTCTTGAGCCACTCCTTGGTTGCCTTGCCATGTGTTTTTGGGTCACTGTCAGGCTGGAAGACCATCCACAACCCATCTTCAGTGTTCTGGCGGAGGGAAGGAGGTGCTCACCCAAGATTTGATGGTACATGTGGAACATGGTCTCGGTCATCGTCCCTTCGATGCGGTGAAGGTGCCCTGTCCCCTTAGCAGCAAAACACCCCAAAAGCATAATGTGTCCACCTACATGTGTTATTGGGGTCACCTTCACCCAGTTCTCCCCTGGATCACTTAGATGTTCATGGGCAAACTGCAGACCGGCCTTTACATGTGCTGTCTTGAGCAGGTGGACCTTGCGGGCGCTGCAAGATTTCACTCCTCACAGCGTACTGTGTTAACAATTGTTTTCTTGAGGACTGTGGTCCCAGCTGCCCTGAGATCACTGACAAGTTCCCCCATGTAGTTCTGGGCTGCTTCGTCTCCGTTCTAATGATCATTGCAACTCCTCGAGGTGAGATCTTGCATGGAGCCCCAGACCAATGAAGATTGAGAGTTATTTTGTGTTTCTTCCATTTATCACCTTCTCACCAAGCTGCTTGCCAATCACCTCGTAGCCCAGTCCAGCCTTGTGTAGGTCTACAATATTGACCCAGACATCCTTTGGTCTTGGCCATGGTGGCTAGTTTGGAACCTGATTGAGTGATTGTTTCTGTGGACAGGTGTCTTTTATACAGGTACTTTTATATAGGGATTTTTGTTATTATTCTGTCTCTCACAGCTACAATAAGGCAAACATATAAACTCAGCATGAGATCAAATTCTTCTTTTCCTCACTGAAGAATGTTCACAGTTTTGTCTTAAATTGATGTCACATTAGCCTCAATTTCAGTTTTTATATTCTTATTTTAAAGTGGAATGTAGTTTTCGTCCATTGCGCTCCTCTTAACAGTCTGGCAATCAGCCAATATTACCTTCATTCTCATTCAAGGAGTAAGATATGCTGAAACTAAGCTTGTTACAGGACTCATCATGAGCGCTGATAGAGAAGATAATGCCAGTCGAACTTGGAGGGTAATAAAAGCTTAGCAATGAAGAGCTCTGCAGAATAAAAGCCGCATAAACAGAGGAAGAGTGCTCACGTAAAGGCAGCTTTGCCCTCCTCCACATCCTTGCCCTTGGCGGTGGGGCCAGACTTGCCACAAAAGTTGACAGCGATGCACATGAGGAGGCCACACTTGTTGAGGAAGTAGCAGGTAACGTCCACACCAAAGAGCAGCAGGAGAAACACCACAATAAGGATGCCAACGATGGCCCCTGTGCCTAAACCAGAGCCACCGGCCGCTGTGTCTTAATATGGAAAGAAGACAAAACACACACACACACACACACACACACACACACGCACACATACACTGGGCATTACATTTCACATCAGCACCTCATAGCAATCACACATTATCATTAATGAATCCCCAATAATTACATTATTAATCTTAAGGCCAAAGATCCAGCATAAAAAAACTATAAACTGTCCTATACATGCTCCACCCACACGTGCAATCCAATCCTTTCATAACAACTGTTGGATGTTTGGACCAATTTTAAAGAATGTCTATAGTAACCAGACTCAACTTAATGAAAAAACTGACAACCTTGTCAAACTGCCTCCATTATCATATTATTATTACAAAATGTTTCATAATTTGTGTATGTGTGAAAAGTCACACTGCTGTGATTGATCAAGTGTATGCTATTTTTGTTTTATAATTGACCGGGTACACTTGTTATAGTTGTTTCCACCACCCAAACCATGGAAATGCATGCAGCCCTGTGAGCCCACTGCTGGCTAAAAATGTTAGCTGAATAAACAAATAAACAGAATAAACATTAAAGAGATACCATAGGGCCTAATCAGCACTTTTGAAAGTGATCCTGAAACAATTATATCACAAAAGTAAGAAAAGTCTGATTAGAAGGACCGACTGCACACAATTACTTACTCATCAGAAGCTTCACCTTAGACTAAAGTTACTACTGTTTGCACTAAAAATCAAAGAAAGCAATTTGTTGAGACAAAACAAGTATGGTTTGATTTTAACTCCAGTAAGAAACATTATAAGCTAAATATTGTATTTTGCAATACACTTAGACGTCTCTGATCGAGGTCTTTAGGCAGTTCATTTTGTAGCATTTTAAGAAATGTTTAACAATAAGCAGAGACTTTAATCTGCAACCAATTAGACTTACAGGATTTTTTGACAACCAAGTAGGTTGACAGTATTTGTTTCTGCTGTGAAAGGATATTTTGTTGGTCAGAGCATGGAAAGGTCATTAGTTAATGACTACAGTGAAAATATTTTGTAAACTAGACAGTTATAAGACAAAAGTCATTAAAACAAGGGCCATAAATGGACAGTTTGTGAATATGACTACAACAAGCAATATATAAGTAAAAAATGATTTTATAAATAGCCTTATACCGTGTCAAGAAAATAACGCCTTGTCCCGATTAGGGCAGTGAAGGGTAAAGCCACACCCACACATGTATATGACACAGGCACAAGCTTCATACCAGCTCATACAAAGCCATACCAGCTAATGGACACGTACTGCATGATAGCTATGCAGTGTAAAGTGAAAAACACAAAAATATACACCTGATCGGGCTGTATGGGATTATTTATATGGAGATGAACCAAGCATGCTCATTCAGTAGAATATAATTAACCTTGTATATGGTATAAAAAGCATCTGCATTTACAGACACAATTACAAAGAATGTTCTGTTCATGTTTGCGGTATACTAAAGTTTATACATAGAAACTGCACCGGCATGAAACTAATATGACAATCTTAATATTAAGCTGTTCTTAGACCTGCAGAGTATTCTGTACACACAAAAATGCATGCACCACCACTGGCAAGCACACAGAGTTGTGAAAGAATGAAATGTACATGAGGACAGGAGGTGGGAAACATAAAGCAGTTCTGTGATTTCAGAGGGCAAAACACAAGCTACTTACCAGATATGAAAATGATCATGCACAACTACTACAGGGGTTAATCAAATGTGTATGCATGATTTGATTAATTCATCTTTTACACAAACAGAAGACTCTGGATCAGCAAAATGGTGGTGGTAACTCAGCAGGATATTGGACAGTGGTCTAAGAGGTCATGAGTTCAATCCTAGCTGTATGCTATTAATGTTCTGCTACTGACACTGTATGCTAGGCTTTTTTTTCAAATATTAAAGGAGGCTTACAAGTCATCATGACTGGACTGCAAACCCATATTTGGGTACTACAGAAAGCAAAAGGCTGGTACTGGCCAAAACGTCATAGACGGAAGCACAATTCATGCACTTGTCCAGAGTGAGTGACTGAGAAGCAAAAAGTATTTATTTAGAACGTTCCACACTAAATAGGGGTGAGACAATTGTAAAGAGATAATACAAATGGCTCTGCAAACTGAAGCAATAATATGCATTGGGAGCATGTTTGTGCTCTTTTTCCAGCAATTTTATTCTCAAAACAAGCTCTGTGAAGCCCTGTTATCTTTCTCCAGCACGTGGTTTTGTTTCAGGCAGCCAGGCATCCCTGCCAGTGTATTGGCACTCCAGGATCAGAAGCCTGGGGCAGTGTGGGTTCCACTGGGCCATGATTCTCTGCAAACATGCATGCTTCATGGTATCAGTCAGACACGTCTTATGACAGCAGGCCTATTTTGGGGAACTACAGAAAGCAAAAAGGCTGGTACTGGCCACAATGTTTCTTCACCCAGTGGTTTAATTTGCATCATAATTTACTGTTCTCATTAAGTAAGCTAACAAAGCTAAAAATACATAAATTGTCATTTTGTGCACAAAAATGAATGCATTAAAATACACTACATTACTTCAGACAATTATTTTTGTAAGTCTAAAATAAAATTGAAAAAAAAACCCACATTTTTAATAAAGCTTTAATTATTTGAATAATGGCTGTATTATCACTGATTCTTTTCAGCACATCAGATGCGTTGCTTTAACCAGCATAAAGACCTTTGTGTCAATTCTGCCATTCCCAGGCGTAAGAACGCTGCAGCCCAATTTTAAATCTGAAAATCTTCTCCGGGACACTTGAGACCTTTAATCACAACTCTAATAAGGACACAATCATTTAATCAATTTTGATTTTCCACCAATGATGAGTTCCAGATTAGAACTAGGTCAGAAAAGAACATGGCTATGTTTGTTTAGGTCTAATTACATAATTTATAAGCAGGTGTATATAATGAGTATGTTATAGTTATTTCAAACATTATAGATATTTTGACCTGTTTAAGCGCTTGGCATTTACTAATCAGACAAATATAAATCGAAGATGGTTAAGCATGAAATGCCCTCAACCACATGTACCGACAACCAGCAAGTGTTGAAAAACTACCCAATGTGGCTCCTCATGAAGCTGCTTGAGAGAATGCCATGAGTGTGTAAACCTGTATCAAGAGGGGCTACTTTAAAGAATCTAAAATATAAGACATGTTTTTTTGTTTAACACTGTTTTGGTTACTATATAATTCTATTCATGATATGTATTTGTTTCTAAAGTATTCTGATGTGATTTGTTTGGAAATTAAAATGGATGATCAAATTTCAGTGCCCACCCAGAATCATCCAGAGCATTTTATATAAAAAAAGTTGGTATGTAATGGATGGTGACCACTATTTTACGGCACCTTAAAACATAGCTAAAGTTAGAGATTTTGTGCCCAAACTAAACTTACAGAAATTTATCCACACCTTCCTGCAGGATTGACTATTGCAATGGTCTCCTCACTGGGATTTACAAAAAGTCCATTATACAGCTCAATTAAAACACAACTGCCAAACCTAAACCAAGACAAGAGAGCACTCCAATTCTCAGGTCCCTGTCATGGCTCCCAGCACACTACAAATAAAAAAAAAAATAAAATAAAAAAAGGAATGCATTTTCTTAGCATAGCATCCGCTACTTACTGAACATACACAGTGAACCCATCTGGAGCGTTTCAGCTTGTATCCAGTTCTACAGTAGTTGAAGAACACACATGGTAATAGCAGCTGCATTTTACTCATTGTTAGCCGACATTCTGCCAAGCTCTAGGCTCAAACATTTGGATGTCAGAGGTGTAAACATAAAAATAGGAGCATCACAAATACTGATGCACAAGCACAGTGAAACACCAATATGACAAACGGAGTTTTGTGCTGAGCTTCTCTAATGAAATGGGCCTTTAATTTAGAGCCTTATAAGAACCTTAAACACCTCTAAATGCATCAGAGAGACCTTGAATTACTGATGCACTCAGCAGAGAGCTAAGGCTGAAATGCATTAGAGAGAAGTGTGGCAGGAAGCCATGTAATTTTCAAGGCACAGCATAATGGTCCTTTGTGCATCAATTAGGAGGGCATATGAAGCTTTCTTCAGAAAATAGTGTACTGAAAATCTGTCTTCATTAACCAGGCAAGACATTTGCAGCCTCCCTTAAGCCTAAAAGAAGGACAAAATAAGGGATTTGTTAATCCATTTTTCTTTACACAAGAATGAATCTGAATTTGTACTCATTCTCAAAGTTTAAAGATATTAAAAGCTATTTTTTACAAATAGTACTCAATTTTAAGATATAAAAAACACCCACACTCATGCCAGATCTAGGTTGTTTTGTCCACAGGAAAAATTAATAGTTCTCCAATTTGTATTTTTTTTTACACATTTTCCCCATCAACATTATGGGGTCCTCCAAATTATTAGGCAATTATGTAATACAAATACATAAATATCACTACAGCCAACATTTCTGTGCATATAATCGATCTAACTATATTACGTGAAAGTATGGCTGCTACTGTAACTACATATTACTTCAATCCTATTATATACCCAATTTGGCTACTCAAATTGCAGCATACTACTGCCAAGCTACATTTAACAAAGCTTGATAGTTTGAATAAGGTATTTTGGTGAGGCTGCTTGCTGCCACTTAACAGTGTTTGTCTATTACAAAGCAGCTGGATGCCCTAGTGGTTAGGGCGTTGGCCCTGCATTCAGAGGGGTTCAAATCCCAACTGCTAGTGTCACTGCTGAGGTACCCTAGAGCAAGGTACTATCCCCATACTGCTCCCTGGGCTTAAATGCAGAGAAATCCTTTCACTCTGTGTTGTACTTGTATGACTTGTGTGACAAATAAAGAATCTTATCTACATTAAACCACCTGCCTTTGTAGGTTCTCTGTGTGTCTGGCACCAAGACGTTAGCAGCAGATTCTTTATATCCTGCAAAAGGACTCCCACTAAGTCAACAAGTCAACATCCTGAACTTTGTCTTTTTGTAGTGTAACACAACATATAATCATGCTGAAAGTAATCACTCACATTCATGAATACCATTACACTGAATGGGTATACTTAGTCTGCAGCAATGTTTAGGTAGGTGGTATGAGTGAACCTAACAACCACATGGATGCCATGACAGCAAAACATTGACTAGACCATCACACTGCCTCCTTCAGCTTACCTTCTTCCCATAGTGCATCCTGGTGCCATCCCTTCCCCACACAACATAAAAGAAAATGTGATTGTGATTGTAGGGACACCATGAGGAGTCTACAGCTATCAGCTGCATACTGCTCTGATGCTCTTTGTGTTCTGGCAAATTGCTAACCAGCATTAACTTTTTTCAGCAATTTGTGCTACAGTCTGAGCTGTGTGATCAGACCAGATAAGCTAGCTTTTGCTCCCTACGCACAACAAATGACAGTGATGTTGAGGTGAAAATGTATGTATGATGAAATGTTGGCAATAGAAGCAGAGTGAAGCTTTTTTACGGAACGTGATGCTGAAGTCATTTTGGAAAATACCATTAATTTTTCCATAGACAAAAACTACCCAGAATAAGATTCAGGAGTTGTCTGGATACTAAATGAAAACTGTAAAATGACATGGCCTCATACATTTATGCAGCCATTTTGCTGAAATACAAATAAGAATTTATTCAACTCTTTACAAAAAATATAAATATATATAAATAAATGTAATATTTATTTTTTAAAGATGTTAGAGCATTCCATACTAGGCTTAACACTTCAACACTATGAAACTGCCAACCATAGATTAAAAGTATGAACTGACCATCATGTCAGACTTTTCTTCTTCTGTGCTGTTCTCTCCCTCTCTCCATCAGAACATCATGTCTTTCTATCGATAGCTGTGTTTTGGAGAGCTCTGCTGGCCAGAGAGAGCATCAGGCATTGCTGACAGCTTTAATCTACCAACCATCTAGAGATGGCTTGGGGCTCTCCGTCTAGCTTGGGGCACAGCGAGGCTGAACATTTGTTTTCCTCTATTTTGGCCTGCATTTTAACATGTGCGATAAATCACATCACACATTTAAGCCATAAACACTGGGTCCTTCCGCTCCCTCGCTTAATGAAAAATACTCACCCCTGCTGAGTCAGCAATATGCTGAAAACATCCTAAAGACCTCTCAGCCATCTCCACAGATGCAGTCCCAACTGTGGAGATAACAAATAGAATACCAACGCAGTTGGATATACACAGGGAAATGTATCAGGCTGATTAGAAAAATTACGTTTTAAGGTTGTTTTATACATGTGAATTTGCATTTCTAATGAAACTGAATAAAGTATGTGATTGTAATAAATAAGCTTCTGAACAGTACTTCTAGTCAGCAAGGTTGATAAAAAAACTTTTAAATAACATACTTTTTTCAATACATTTTCATTAGCCACATTGTTACCAATAATTTCAGTAGTCAGGGACTTATTTAGGCTTTTCTGATATGCATTAAACCTGCATGACTGTCTGAAGTTGTAAAGCTAAGTGCCTATGATATATTTTAGTACTTTATCTCTCCTATTGCTTAACTGCAGCATATAAAGTGACATGTATATTCATTAACACGAGTAACAATAGTATTGCTGCAAGGACCCTGCTTTTGTCTTGCTCTGCATTTTTTTTACATTCTCAAATCAAGCTGCTTCTGAAATATGTAGACTGAAATTAGTAGTGCTACTCAGTGCCCAAAACAATTCAATGGTCCATCCAGGATGGCATCCAAACTGTATTTCACACAGCATGACTAGCAAAAGTGGATTAAAACAAAAGCAAATGGTTACCTGCTGTGATGCTACAGAGAAATCTGGTATTTTCTGTAAAAACTCTAAACCCCAATTCTTTGATATAGACTTAAAAAAAAAAAGCTGACCACTATGGTTCATAGGCAAAGTGTTTCAAGTAGGAGAGCTGAACCTGACAATTCGAATTAATTACAAATGAGGACTGAAAATCACCTAGATATGAATGAAAAAAGCCCAAGCAGGTGGTTGGCACATGCGTTTCCAGGAGCTGAACCTCCAGGCGCACTATTTTATTATTTTGAGAATCAGTTTCCAAAATAGGAAGCAAATGCTACTCTGAGATTATTTTAAACACCCCACCCAATCCCTTTCTCAGTGTTATATCCAAGTTATGGGCTGTTACACTTTGTTGCATTAGTTGCACTTTAATTGACACCCTTCTTGGAAATGCCTGCATAGGTCTTGAAAACCCCTCCCCCAACATTTTACCAAACAGCGCAGGGCTTCCTGACACCAGTGTTGGTTAGTGACAGACAGCCACCAGTGAACAAATTTCAAGTCCACACAAATATCAGAGGGTTTGTTTGGGTTCAGGACTAGGTGTCAAATAAAGTGTTCTAAAAATGTGCAGAAAAAAAGTATAATTAGGAATTCAGCGTTTCAGACAATGGCCCTTCAATAGAAACCAGTACAGCAGAACACACTTGCCAAACTTACCAACATTCAGCACCATGGCAGTGTGGGGATATATATACACACACACAATGTTCATGTGGTAATATGATCCCATGCAACTCTGAATACCTATGAATACCAACTAGCATAAGGCTATGTTTCAAATTCCCACAGTGCTTCTTACAATTGATCCAGTAGCTCATGTTATGAAAAAATACATTTACCTTACTTTTTGTTTCTTAAAATCTACAATGGTTACTGCATGAGAACACACTGGTATGTAATTACAAAACTGTATTACAGAGTCAAATCACACTTTTGACATTGGTAGTAGTACTTTTCTCAAGTAAGAAGCAAAGAAAAAACATAGTAAATAAAAATCCGAAATAATAAGCATACCTTCATTTTCCTGAATTATCTAAAATTATGTAAATTTTCTCACGAAAACACGTCAGGATCAGTACACACAGTTAGAGCCTGTCCACTAGAAAATAGCCTTCTGTTTATGAGCCCTGTGACTAAAAATTGGATCAAAGAAGGAGGAATAAGAAACTGAATATGTGATCAAAGCAGGACTTATATAAACATCCTTGGTTAAAGATGCCCTATCAGTAATTGTGCACTGAGAACAATGCCAAGGGAAGCCTGTTGCCCAGCATATCCTCAGCAGGAATATTATAGTCTACAGTGCCTCACAAGCTTTAAGTCCATGGTTTGAAAAATATCTTGTCAAACAGATGGGCTAATTTGAACAGAAAAAAATCTATGAGAAAACTGAAAAAAAACAACAAAAAAGTAACCAAATCCAGACAAACAAAACACATTTAGAATGATACATGTACCAAGCATTCTTAACCTCATTGACATTAAATTATATTTTGTTTGTTATTTTAAGCCAGTCGCAGATTCAGAAGACGTAGAAAAGGGGCGTTTGGAGAGTTGGAGAGCAGGCCAGGGGCAAGGGCTTCTCTCCTCCGACTCTGGTTTATGAGAGCAAGAACACAGTCACCATGGGCAGCATGAGAGTGACCAGAGCATACGTGCAACAGGAGCAACCAAGGGTAGCTGAGGTATCCGCATGGCCACAACCACCACACCATGAACACAGCACCAAGAGACCACAAACACAAAAAAACAAAAAAAAACAAAACAACCCCCACCACAAAACAAAATCAAACAACAGAACACGGTTTAAAAAGGGTAAAAAAGAGAAATTTTAAACAATGGAAAAAAGTGCATGAATGAAAATGTGATGGTCCAGTTTTACATATAGAGAGACATAACAAGGAACAGAAGGAGGGAGGGTGGATTAGGGAAAGAAATTTGGAAAAAAAGAAGGGCACAGAGAGAGAGAAAGAGAGAGAGAGAGAGAGACAGAACATAGGTCAAATACAGAAACTTAAGTTTGAACGGTTAATTGTGATTAGAAAAGAATAAAAAAGGAAAACCCAAGCAAGTTAGTAAAAACCAAAGTAAGAAGAGCCATAGCATGTTAATAGCACAGCAAATGACAAGGACAGCAGAGCAAACCAGGATGAAAAGGAATTTTAAGGGGGAAAAGTACTGGGAAAAATAGGAAAAAAAAGGAAACATTAAGCAACTTCCCTGGTATTAATTGCAGTAGACTTTCTGTGTGCTACTGCAAAAAATGTTTTAGACTTATGTTTTAAATAATGCTATGAAATGGAATCATACTTTGTCCTTCTGCATTGTTCATACCAGGGAATGTTGCACAGCAAGGAATGAAAATTAAGAAATAAACAGGTTATGATGCAACATAGTATAAGTGGTTTTTCAGATGACTGATTGAGTGTTCAAGTGTTACTAAAACTGCACAATGTTAGTGGCCATTGTTTTAGAACAGTCTCACTCCTGATCACACAGTAGCTGGGGAGATTTGGATTGCTGGTGTAAATTAATATAAAATCAAGGCCAGGGCTGAAAATAACTACACCTTTCATATGTGTGGAATCTAATTGCACATTATGATTCCCATCCAACAGAGTTTAGCATCACCCTCTGCAAAGCGTTGAGTCTCTCTCATCCATAAGTCAAAGGTAAAAGGTGAAGAATTAAGCAGATTCAGTGCAAGTACATCTAACCTCACCTTATGTTTAATGGTCCTAATTTAAACCTGGAATAGTGCCTGGGCCCCTTTCGAGCTGCTGTTTTTCACTGTCTTTACTAAAGCCAGCTGTTGAGGCTGAGGCAATGCAGATGTTGGCCTAAAAATAAAAGCTGCCATACCTTCTGAACACCCACATGAACAAACTGGAGCTTATAACTGCTCATTGGAGTAAATCACAGTGTCCACACGGGCGTTCAGCCCCAGCGCTCGGTCGGCTGCGCGTTCGGGTGGCGTCAAAAAAACTGCATGCAACGTTTCCTTGGCGTCAATTTCTGCCGAAATCCTGACGACCGCGAAGAAAACGCCTTTACTGCGTTTACATGGCGCTCGGTTGACGTTCTGCAGGACCGAATATGTCCCATGATTCAATTGTTCCGGGTACCGCGGCAAATGTAAAACTACAAATCCTAACACGTAAACAATCTGGAGGGAAATATTACTGCCCCCACAGGTGAATACACGAAACTACACATTGTGCTGCAGGCTGGAGTTAAACAGCGTCAGTCGAACGCCAGTGTAACGCCAATCAAGCGCAGATACAAAACATTACAAAAACGCCTACGGCATTCGGAGCGCGTTCATTTATACAAGATTCAAACGTCTGTGTGAACGAGGCCTAAATGAGAGACCCTAAGAAGAGACTACCTGGCACATCAGCAATATAGTTTACATTGTCAAACAAATATTTTTTAAAAATTCAACATCATTGAAATATAATCATAGTACCCACAGAAAACAGGAAGTATTTTTGAACTCTGTACATCTGACCCTGCTTAACCAAAATACTCTGAGATCCAAAGCTCCCACTGCTATTTATGTCTGCTTCCCAACAAGCGGATGAGAGAAAGCAGGGTTCCTGCTCCATGCACTGGCAGATGTCTGTTAGGTCCTCAGGAAAGCATTAACACATTAATCCTGTTGAAGCATCAACATGCAAGACCAGAAGCTGCATCCCCACAGAGCCCAGAGGCTGCTGTCCAGTCAGCTCAATACAGGCTCCCTACTGCAGCAAAAGTCTGTACTGAGCTGAGAAAGACAGAAAGAGAAAAACAGAGAGAGAGAGAGAGAGAGAGAGATGGTCCCTGTTTTGATCTGTGAGGAAGCAGATTAACCCCTTAAACTCTTAAGGACCAACTGGTGGGTCCACATTTCAAATAGTTACCTCTTCTTTCTTAAAAACATTCCTACCATAGTAGTTTCACAGATACTGAGTAATATATATTGTATAATAAAGATTCATGACTAAACAATATGCTTAGAGTTTAAGGGGTTATGTAAGAATGCAATCTCCTCCGAAACCACAGCCCTGCAAACAGAGCACAGACAGCCATATCCAACAGGATGGGAGAGGTGGGGAGTACTGGGTGGGGAGTGTGGGGTACTCAGTGTGACTTTGTCAAGCAAGAATGAATTTGAAAGAAATTTCATCTCCTCTATTATGATCTGCACCAGTTCTGAGAATAGTAACAAAGCTAGTTGAAGGAGAGAGCCAAGAGCTGCCATAGGGGTCAGGCTAGAAGCATAGCCCTGGAGGACAGCTAAGCAACACTAAGCCAAAAGCAGGGTCTCCTGGCTTAACCTCCAGCAGCTCTCTGAGGCATCCCTCACTCCGCTCCATTCATGCAGCCCAGTCTCATTAGCCTCAGCCTGTGTGAAATCACTTGCTGTAGGCCTGGGTCTCCCTGTGGTGAGGCCAGGCCACAACAGGAGGTAATACCCAGATAATCCCAGTCAGAGTTGGAAGGAAGCCAGGTTAACTGAGGTTCAAGTAGGTCGTGCCTCTGATATTTCACCCACAGAGATGCTACAACAATCTGAAATTTACTGTATGCTGAAATGCCCACAACAACAGTTAGCTATCCATACTGCTGTGTGTATGCGCTTTAGTGAACCAGTTTTCATCAGACAAACTTATGATCATCAAGGTAATCACCCATAGCAAGCATATATATGATATAAAATATATCATAGAAAAATATAGAATCAGTTGGACTGAAAATTTACCAATATGTTTGAACTATTACTTGCTACTAGGGCTGTAACGGTACATGTATTCGTCCGGAACTGTTGCGGTACATGGGTCACGGTTCGGTACATGATGCCGTACAGAGAATACACGGTACGACGGAGAAGACACGATTAAAGTAAAGCGGAACTAAATTTCCAAGCTTGAGTTTGCCTGCTCGCCTCTATGTTGGAGGCTGCTAACCAGGCGTCGTTCGCTCAGCAGGTCCAAAAATGAGATGAGACGGGGCGCTAGGTCTGTGCATTCCTCCCTCAGAACGGGAGAATGTATTTCCTTTCTTCAAAAACAGCATTCGAGTGGGGAAAAGCACTTGGGAACGGAGTAACCATGGAAAGAAACTCAGAAAAACTTCCCCGCAAGACTATACACACACCCCTGAAAAACTACATATCCCAGCATGCATGGTTCCTTAAAGGAACAGGCTCTGTAAGAGTTTCACATGGAAACATTAAACAGCGACCTTTAAAACGTTTAGCCATCTCACTTACTTTCTATTAGGCAAGACTAATATTAATTACTATTTTCTATTAACACAAGATGTTTAACTTGCTTATATTTGCATGTATAGATGACAAAAAAAAAACGAGTGTGTGTTTACTGGTTAATACATTGCTGTTTATTTAAAATAAAAGAAAACAAACCAAGCCTCATGCTTTATGTTACTTAACTATCGCTGTATCGAACCGTGACCCCAAAACCGAGGTACGTCCCGAACCGTGACATCTGTGTACCGTTACCGAAATTACTGAAATTACTCCCAGAACAGACCACCAAGTCTAATGTCAGCTAATATTAGTAGATTAGATACATAATTGCTTCATATGTTTTAGCTCATAAACATTAATTTGTGAAGTTAGTTGACTGATACTAAAGATGATGGTCACTAAATATTTTTTAAAAAGTTTTATTCCATTAAATCTGTGTGAGTAGAGTCCAGTGTACTTACAGGCGTTCATTGGTCCATCGATGTAAAGTAACCATTGACTTTATAATATAAAAACAGTCAGCGTTTTAATATAAACTGCTTTGATTGTTCTGTAGGTCCAGCAGTTGGCAGAGGAGACGCCAGCCGGTGGGCCCAGATCAGAGGCTCTTCCCCCGGCCCGGAGGGAGGGAGACCTCCCCCCACTGTGGTGGCAGTATGTCACCCGCCCCAGAGAGCAACCCATGTAAGGCACTGCGGCGCATCAGAAGCATGAACCACACAGACACACAGTGTTACTTTCCATCTTCTACTCCTCAGTCCTCTCCCCTGGGCTCTTTCAAAGCCTCCGTACTCCTATCCTCTAAGTGTACTTTGTGTTAGATGAAAATTATTGCTATTGGATCAGTAAGAAGCAGCAGATTTCCAGATCTATTGGTATGTTTAGATAGCTGAGAATGACGGAGCAAAACAGTCCATGTGCATTTGAGGTAAGCTGGAGTGTCTGTATGGCTGAACTGTAGACTGTACAGAGAATTAAATAAATGACCTAATCTGTTCCATGTAAAGCACTCATTTGATCGTCTTCTTTCTGAGCTTTGAATTACACCCATAGTGTAGATTAATGGGAAGCTATCTGGTTCAATAGCCTTGATGCCCGCAAATGAAGCCTTTTCATTTTAATGAGAAATTCTTTTTTGTCAGATTGACAACTACAATATTAGTTTTGACTTGAACACACAACAGTAATTTAAAATGTCATTTCTGAGCTGAACTTGCTTTAGCAAAATTAGGCACATTGGGCAACACAACATATCCCATATTCTACTAATGTCTCTACACAAAAAAGACCATTCATGCATGCAATAAATCTAAGTGTATATATTGACAAATAATAGTGCACTTTGCCTTTTAAATGGTATATGATTAAACATATAAGTGACATAAAAAAACAGGTTAAAGGTAAATTTTGATTTCAGCTTGACTTTAAAAGAACCCAATGACTGCGCCAAGTTTGAGCCGTTCCAGACAATAATTTTATTAGCTAAAACAGAGGTTTGACATGGGAACTGAACACTTTTCAGAACAAAAGCACTTGGGAGAGCTGCAATTTTTACACAGATCTGTTCAGCTTTAAAATACACACAAACTTGCCTTCCTCCCCAAAACACCCACACAACCCTTACATTCATACATTTTAACGACTGTAACAGTATAAGAGCAGCTAAATCTCTGTTCAGTAGCAATGTCACTGGGGAGAGGATAGCAGGACAGTAGTTCTGATACACACTTGAGCAGCTATATACATACACAGCATCATATGCAAGTAGCATCAGCTAAGAGGAACATTCTAGGACATAATAGACCCTTTCTGCCTGAGCTTCACACAGGCCTAATGTTACCATAGAGTACACTGAACATGTCTTAAATCAGGAAAGAGAAAAAATATATGGATGTGTTTGGTAGGAGGGGTATGAATTGTCCTTTCCTTACATCATGATAAATACTGTTCAAAAAGGGAAACAATAAAGTGAAAAATACAATGGTAAAGACTGAAAATTCATTGTACATTATATAGATGCATGGAGACTTTCTTGACCTGGCTTGTAACTCGCTCACATTGAACAGCCTGAAAAATGTCCAGATGGCACCATTAGCACACAAGCAGCTAACAAGTAGAGTGGTGCTTCGCATCAATGACACTGTGGGCCATAATCATAGATCCTTAAGACTAGACTAAAAAAATGTTCAGTGGTAAATCATCATTGGCACTAGTTTAATTCAAGATGAGGCTTAATCCATGTCTGGGAAACCAGCCCTATACATTCATGTTTGAAATGAACAAACATTACTTTGCTATTAGAAGTACATTTTGAAATTGGAACAGAACCAGGATTCATGGTAGTGAATAAATAGTTGTTCCCAGAGGATCCTTGGATTTGAATTCCTTTCAAGCTGGAGCCTTTAAGGTACAGTAAGTTAGGATGTAGGATGAAAGCTGGGACCCTGTGAACGTAATGGATGAAGTGAGATGTTCCTACATCAGTGCTCTTCTGCCCTGAATAGACTGATGAATGTGGACCATATACCTTTAGCTAGTCTTCCACAGCTCCCTGCTCGTAGAACTGCCTGTGGCTTCTAGATCACGCCCGAGGTAAGTTCAGATTTGTTCAGTCTAACTGCAAATCACAGGGACTTTGGCTGCACAAAAAAGTAATCTGCCACTTTTCACTAGTACACTCTTTAAATAGGCTGCTTTGGGTGGTTCTAGACAAAGACCTTTAATCCAACACTATTACCTGAGGCTCTTTAAACACTGGAGGGTAAAACAGTCTAAACCCAGACTTAAGTAAAACTATAGTCAGGGAAAATAATGACTCCTAAACTGCAAAAACTCAGATAACAGCAAAATATCAACTGAAAAACTTCTTAAATACTGAATAACTTCTACACCATCAGAGGAACTGAAGTGTGCTGGGTTCTGTGCTTCTGTTTTAGGATCCTTTTGGTCTGAAGTACTATAATTAAACTGATAAAATTATAAAAAATGTAAAAATAATATACACATATACATGACTTTAAAATTGACCAAGTCAGTTTAAAATTAGGGTGGTAGAAATTTCATCTCAGGACCCTTAAGATATTCGCAACCCAAAGTGGTTCTCCTACGGCACCGCTCCAGGGAACACTTTCCAGCATGTGTGGTTTAAAGCGTGTACTTGGGAAAAGGTAAGCAATATTAAAACCTACCTTGACAAGTGTATTTGTATCTTGGTCAAATCCTGGTCCATGACCGTATTCCTAAAGATCCAGGCTGCCAGTTTTGGCACCAGCATCGTTCTACAATTAAAAAGCTTTCAGAGCGTTTATTTTACAAAACAAAACACGTCATATGACCTGTAATGCAATGATAGTCAGCATAGGAAGATAAGTCATTGATCACTCTATTGGTTCTTTGTTCTTAAAAATAAGAAAGAAAAACAGACTTCAACCACTTTTGCTTCCGTACTTCAGAGGCTCCGCAATGATCTGAGTGCTGCTACAGGTCCAGTTGATCAAGAGAATCTTTACAATTTCACCAAAAAAAAAAAACTTAAAGCAAAGAAATACCACAACATAGGCCTTCAGACACCACCATTACTTCAAAGCTAAACCCAAGACAACGTACAATGTGCGTATTCACTCCACCGTCTTTGAGTTTGTCCTGGAGCAGCTGAGATTGCTCTTCTGCAATTCCTGATTTCAGTGAGGAAAAACTAGAAAGGAAATTCAACATCAGGCACAAAGTTTTGGCACCTATAGAAAGATGGGCTGGTATTAGAGAAATGACTAACAGCATCAACAGTAAGAGAATCACATCAAACCAAAGGTAGTACATGTACATCAAAGAAATTCCACCAGTCAATGACCATATTAACAACTCATCTCCAAGGACACTGAGTTCGGACCGTCTTTGAAAACCCATGGATTTACATGTTTATGACATGGAAGCTCACAATGTCGGAATAGAGGTGGGTAAACAGACCAAGCTGGCACTTTTGAAGTCTTCTGTCCATCCCATTGTCTTCCCTTTTCTTCTTGCCAGTAACCACAAATGCAAACATATGGGAGTTATGATTTTGAGACATGAGAATTTTCTGACTTCTATGAGTTGATAAGGACCGGCTGAACGCACTGGACTCCAGACTACATCACCCATCCCAAAACTGACAACGTGTTGACGGTGTTCCTAACTCTTTCTAACACTTTACTGAAGGGCAGCACTCATCGGGTTACACAACACCTACATTAGCCCATCATGACAACTGACAAACTTACATAGACATTATAAGGCTTCTTCCAACAAGTGAAAGTGAATCATTTGTCATACACAACACAACAATGTCAAATTTGTCCTCCCATTCACCTGAGTGAAGCAGTTGGCAACCAACAATGGCACCCAGGGAGCAGTATGTTGGGATGGCACCTTAGTGGTGCCATTGGCAGTCTTGGGATTCAAACCCATGACCTTCTGGTCACAGGGGCAACTCCCTTGGCACCAGCTGCCCACATTGTCCAGTCTAACTGCCCATGTTGTCATTTCTCTTTGACCAGTGTTACAACAACTTGATGGAACAAATCTTTAAGTCAGTTGTCGTGGAAAGCTTACGTACATTCATATGCATTTGCATACAACTGTAGGTTTCATGTTTCTTTATGAAAGCTGGCCTTCACTGAAGTGTTACCATCACTTCTGTTACACATGAGAGCTGGGGCGGCCCCATCCACTTTATTCAAAGAGCGGGGCGGACCTGTCATTGGTCAATGTCTTTTTGAGCCTCACCCCACGGCGAATGGACAGCAGCATGTCATCGTCCTGCACATCCAGCTCTTCCTCCTCCTCCTCCTCCTCTTCTGGGAGAACGTCTGATTGGCTGATGGAGGTGGGGGTTTCCTGGGAGGCTGATGGTGAAGCACTGCTGCTGTTCCCCGTGCTGGGCGACGCGGGACTTTGTGGACTTCCGCTGTCCGTGGCAGGCGGTGGTTCCGGGACTGTTGGGGTTTTAACAGGGATTACAGGGGTTCTGATGGGGATTGGGCCCAGACTGCTGGAGCCACGCCACAGGCTGGGCTTCGAGGACGGAGCGCGGCGGATGGTGGCTATGCCTGGCGTTGGGAAAATGGAGCCACCAGGAGATGGAAGTCCAGGGCCCGAGGTGGTGGCAGGACGCTTGGCTGGTAATATACGCCGATAAGACTGACTGATTTCTGTGCTCCGCGAAGCAGAAGAAGTCCTGTCACAGTCCGGCTGCTCTCCGTCTTGGTCTCCACCCGCTGGCAAATAGTCATAATCAAACACTGCAGACAGAGAAGAGAACACATTCATAAACCCATCCTGAAGGCACCTTGCAAACAGTTCAAACTGAATAGCTCCTCTTAGTATATCTATGGGATCTGCACAGTTTGTTCCTGCTGAAACTAATTTCCTTCAGGATTAATGAAGATCCATCCACTCATTCAAACATCCATCCAACATTCCATCCTTATTTCCTTTCTTCCTTCTTCTAAACTAGTATGGCTTTACCACAGGCACAGTCTAATTGATACAGAGATTACTGGTCATACTTTCATACCTTGCTAAACCTGCAGTAAATCTGTAAATTGGCATGACATACCTCTGGTTGTAGATCATCACAGCAACATAAAATGTAGCCGTGGGTGATACAAATTAAGGCATAAAAAATGTAATAATAAAATAATAAATGTAAACTCTACATATGAAGTTCGGTTAAGCTTTTTCAGCCCATCATGTTTGCTGAATTACATCATGTTCATTTCTAGCGAACTCTGTCTAGGTGGTGTAGTTGTTCTGTCGTCACGGCTTGTTTGAGCCTGCGACTTCTTCAGAATCTCACACAGCACGCTGCAGTTTTTTGCTTGAATCTCCACAAATTCACAGCGTGATCCGACAGGCCCAAGGTGAGTTTTTGTGAAAAGACTCCAATAATTTGCTTCCACACACTCCACAACATAATGGTACAAGACAGCATTCTTTAATGCCATGGAAGAACCTTTTTCGATTCTTTAAAACTTTCAATGGATGAATAATAAAAGAAACATTTTCATAAACGAGGTGTAAAGTTTAAAGAACCTCCACATATTGTAAACAGTGTTTCCCAACTGGAAGCCTCCCTGCTTTGCACATTTTACTGTTTCCCAAGCCCCTACAAACCCACCCCAGCCCATGAAAGGTTTGTTAATGAACTGATTGGACTCGGGAACAGATTAGGTATGTTGCAAGCATGAAAAACTCAGGTGCGGAGCAGGAAGGCCTTCAAGGCCAGGATTGGGAACCACTGCTGTCAGGCCTCTTGGAATAACATTTATGGTGGTACAATACCTTTACATAATGTGATGGTTCTGCATACCATTGCTACAGAACCCAAGCATTTACCTCAAAGAGGAGAATAAAATGTTCTTAGACAAGAGGAGCTTGTACAAACATAAAAATCATGAAAGCCAGTGACCTTACCATGAATGTCCTCGCTGCAACACGGTGTGTTGGTCTGAGTGCTGTAGCCGCTGGAGCCTTGAACAGAGTCTCGGCTGCGTGGGATGTCCAGCGATAGACCGCGAGACAGACACACAGCCAGCTCCTCATGAGCTTCATCCTACCTCACACACACAGATTTGGTCTGAGAACAATGGTATTTTGATTTTGCAGATTGTATCTCAGTCCCAGAGTAAGACCCCATTGTGGTTGTGGTTGCCATAGCAACAGAATCAGCTCCTTCAAGTACTTCACTGAAAATTTTTATAATGTGATTTCACTTCAAAATTTGACCCACTTCAAGTTTTTATTATTAATTATATCAACATCTAGCGCCTATTGACCCCGGGACAGACCCTGGGTACCCGTGACCCTAGTGTGGATTAGGCAGTTATAGAAAATGAAAGAGTGAATTTTATCAACATTTCATCATTTATCAGCATGACTCAAAGTCCACAGGCGTGTGCCAAAGCCTAGATCAAATCCACCGGAGAGTCATCTGAAAACACACATTAGTGAACAAACACACCTTTTGTTCAAAAGGTCTTAACCTGGTTAGTGTCAGAAATGTTCTTCAGTTTAAATAGTGACCCAGAATCAGTTTTAAATGTTTTTGTTGATTTTGCTGCAAATAAAAAAATGTATTATTTTATTGCTGTCAAACTGCCTTATTTTTGGCATACTGAGTAGATTAAGTGAAAGAAATGGGAACAAATGTGACAGGCTGCAAAGTGCCTAAAGATACAAGGAGCCTAGATAAAGGGGTTCCAGCCACTCAGTATTCAGCACCACCAGTATACTGATCACCACCTGATCATCTGGAATCATCTGCTCCTGGTTCTTCACTGGTTCAGGAC
>JBBPCY010000023.1:5472273-5485472 GCA_037974405.1 Brachyalestes nurse
ACACACACACACACACACACACACACACACACACACACACACACACACACACACACACACACACACACACACGTACTCTAACACACTGAAGTCTATGTCAGGTTTCACAAACCACTCCTAAACACTTTTTGCCTCTGCCTTTAAAAAATACTGTTGTCATGACAGGATGTACTTGATCTGTAACAATGTTTGAGTAGGTGGTATATATCAAAGTAATATCCACATGAAAGCCAGCATCCTAGCTTTCCTAGCAGAACATTGCTCAGAGCATCACACTGCCTCTGCCACCCTGACTTCTTCCAATAGTCCATCCTGGTGCCGTCTCATCCCAGGTAAGCAACGCACAGGCATTCCATACCAGTAATCAATATGTATAATACTATTACTACATTCCCATTCCCCATATGTGTGTGTGCGTGTGTGTGTGTGCCTGTGCAAATGTATGGACATCCCTCACCATCCTCTACGTCATACTCCTTGCTAATCCAGTCCTGACCCTCCATTCTCCACTCTGCCTTGTACTTTAGGATGGTAACTCCTCCGCTGGAGTCTGGCTCATCAAACTCCACCTGTACTGTACTGGGGTAGGGTGTCACTCGTTCGATAGAGGGAGCCGACGGCACCTCTGCAAAACACAAATATGCACACACGCATACACACACACACACACACACACACACACAAAAACAATACGTCAGTATAGTACCTGCTACACATAATATCACACACATCACTGCTGACACTTGCAATGCTATACAGCCCACACTAGTTGAACAAAGCTGACATCTGTATTCTAAAGGAGAATGTCTGAAAAAGGGTATCTTTTCCTTTTCTTGAAGTAAACTTCAAGAAAAGGAAATTGCTGACTCACAATAAGCTGTGGTTTACTTGTGAATGCCAGAAGCACAGAACATTTTCGCAAATAAAACTTGCTTTTAGAGAAACTTCAGAGCAACTCTGCTGCATAATAAAAGAAGTCTGTTTTTCCTCTCAAGTGCTGATTGTGCAAATAGGCATTGCGGGTTTACGGAGGTTTAAAAGCCTCTGAAGATGACGAAGGCCGTCACTCCTACACCGTCCATCAGGCAGAGCCTAAAAAATCATCTCCAAGCCACCCACACCAGCTCACTGCCCCACTTTACCAAGTACCGAAAATATCAGAGGCTGGCGGCACCTCGAATTGTCTGCTTTGCAGCCTGGAAATTATATCCCTACTGCATTTATTACCCCAGAGCCATAACCCAAAAAAATATATGTGCAGACTCTAATCCAGAGGCTTAGAATAATTTACCTCCCTCAATGATACACATATATATGTATATATATATGTACATATATGCACATATATATATACAGCTCTGGAAAAATAAGATGCTGCAAAAATGTTCAGTTTCTCAGGTTTAATCTTTTACAAGTACAAGTACGGAACTAAACAGCTTTACTTTAATTTTAAGAACTGCTGACAATATTTCTCCTAATTTCCAAATAAAATATAGTATATTGTTCTTTGAAGCATACATTTAAAGAAATTACAACACAAAAAAATAAGAGAAATGATGCTGTGTTTACAGAACATTAATACAGAAAACAAATCTCTTGTTACAGAAAACAAATCTCTTGTTCGCTGAAACAAAATGGCAATATTGACTTTTGGCATACTTCTAGTAGTGTGTTGCAAGAGGAGAGTGTTGATTACAGAAGTGTTTTTATACTTTTCCTCATTAAATATAATTTGATTCAGGTGAGTGAATCTGCAGTGCATATTTTATTTCTCAAACCATACATTTTAATCTTCCTTTGACGATATATACAGACCTGCTTGAATCAACAGGAACTCCTTGGACTCAGTGCCGATTAAGTTGCTGGCCGTGCAGTTGTAGCTGCCAAAATCACTCTGGGATTCTGGAGTGACCTGAAAAACCGAGAATTAAAAAAAAAAAAGGTTTAGCATCGTACCCAGTGTGCTCTGACCTCGTATGATACAGGCATTTTGCTTTCTGGGAGGATGGCTTCTGGGAAGTTCATTGCCATGGCACTAGCCTTTCATTTCTCACCCTGGCAGTCATCTTGCATAATAATTATTTAGTGAAACAGGATTGGGATGGGGTGGAGGGAGGGGAGGAGGATAGAGAAATACTGTGAAGGAGGGAGGGTGGAAAACAGACTGAGGTAAGAGAAAGAAATATAGAGAGAGAATAAGAGAGTGAGAGGTGGCAGAGGAAAAGAGGGAGGCAGGGAGGAAAAGTGATAGATGGGAAAGAGAAACAAAGAAAAATGAGGGAGAGAGAGGGTGAGGGTAGAGAAACAATGAGAGGGAGAGAGAGAGGAAAAGAAATAGGAGAAAGAGAGAGAGGAACGAGAGAGAGCAGTGGCACCATTAGCATCAGCGGCCTGGGAAAGTGTGGGACCCTGTCACAGAGAACATTGTGATCTCTTCAGAATGGCCTGAAAACCCGTCAGCTTCCTGCCCGTCACACACACTCTCTCTCTCCGACCTGCCCTGCTGCATCATCACTGAACCACAAACATGCTTTTCCAGTGAGCCCTTTGGAAAGAATGGTACAGTGAAAGTACCATTTTTTTGTTTTTGTGCAAAACTGTTTTACTTTAGGATCTGTGTTCTGCAAGATGACAACGGTTTTTATGCAGCCCAAGTACAATGTATCATTATTTGGATAGTGATTTAATTAGTGTAATTAATGTAACAGATCAGCTATGAGGGAAAACAAAAGAGTGAGAAAATAATGCAACCAAAACAAAATTACATGTATTATTCAGCAGTATCATGAAGTTGACAGAGTACACTACAATAAAAACTCCAACAGCCTGAGCTTCTAGACTACTAATCCCTTTGACAGATGCATATGCCAAATCTATTTTACATGGGATTGGACAACTTAGAATTCCAAGAACTTGTAGCGGAGCTCTACCAATCACAGTACACACTGTAATGGCTAAACCCACATTCAACATGACAACTTGTCACAAAGTGCCTGAAGGTGACAGATGGACAGAGAGAGATAAAATACAAAAAAACATTAGTGGCTCAGAGTGGTGGTGTGCATACCTCTAGGTAACTGACAGTGGGGTAGGCATAGATTTTGATGTTGGTGGTGTTTACACCAGGCAGCTGCTGGCCATCACGGAACCACTGAACAAAGGCACCTGGGTGAGCCAGAACCTCACAAGAGATGTTAGCAGCATTTCCTTCCCATGTGTACACTGTCACTGCACCCTGTATCTTTGGAGCATCTGTAATAAATGAATCCATTGAATCATGACTAATTAACTTTGAAACACAGCATGCAATCAAGAGACATTAAATGCTCATCAATTATTTTACAAAGAATACTTCTGTAAATGAAATATGCAAGCTCTAACGGTTTTTGTTTTAATTTAAAGAATTCTAAACCAACTGTAGGATGATTTTTGAACTGCGCACGCTCTGTGCTGCCATGCAGCCTTTATTGTTAGATGCATTGTGACACAATTCACAATGCAATGAGTGACACATTTTTTATTAGTGATAAGGGCTTTCTTCTGATTTTTTTTTAGTCATGTACAGTTTCTAGCTAGGACTGCCCTGATCATATATTAATACCAACATCAGGAGGGTGAAGGCTAGCACATGTTTCTAAAAAGCCAAATACTGCATTTTTTCCAACTGCTATGAGTACATCAATAGACAGCTCCTGAAGAGGCCGCTTAATTGCCTTTAACAACAAAAAGTTATTTGAGAGTTTATTCATATTCATACATTCATTGGATTTAAAAGGTTTGTGACACAAAATAATAAATAAGTAAATAAATAATGAGAAGGCAAACATTTTGTTCAGAGAAGTAAAAGTAAGGAAATGTATCCCAAAACTTTTAACCAGAAGTCCTGATCATGTAAAATATTCATCCCAAGACCACTAATATATAGTCTGTTGTCTTTTGTAATTTTCTTGACTGTAGGGCTGGGCATTTGGAGCATGTGGGGTCCATAGGGGAGGAGTTCATAAGGGCTCTGTTGCCATCCCGTTGCACCCCCTGGGTATTTGAACTCCCCACTGTTAGACTGATAAACACAGTAGAGTCAGTACATCTCCCATGGTGCATTGGTGATAACACCCATTTCCTGTACAATCTTATCGCCATCTGTTAGCTCCACCCAGGAGCATGGCCTGCAACACTGGTGTGCAGACGGAGTGAGCACAAACGAAAATATTTCTCTTTAGGAGGAAAAAAGAACAATCACGAGTGAAGGCTTCACAATGTTGAGGGCACCCACTGTACTGTAATGTATGAACATTACTGGTAGGGTATTGCTAGGGTTAGGTATGTAACAATACACACATTATCTGTATGTTCTATATCTATATGAGGTCAAGATTCTATTTGATTTAACAACAAAAACTGCAACCATTAGAATTAGATCTTCAGATTGTCATTAGCATTAGCCACAAACACTTTACTCAGATAATTTTGATCATTAACAGCATTTTATGTAATACAGAGTACATAAGAGACTACCAGAAGAGACTGAAGGGCGAAACAGAGTTTCACATTTTGATATAGCATCACTTTTCCGATATCGAGGCCTCAGCTGCAGCTGCTGTACATTGGCCCATGGTAAGAAGCTGTGCACTAGGCCTTGACCATGCAGAAGATCAGTGGTTGTGTGATGGCGTGAACTCATTTGAGTTCATCTGCTCCAGACAAAGCACCTTTCTCTTATCACTAATTACTGCGAAACACTCCACGCACTCAACCAAGAACCTGATTACAACCAAGTTGGAGTGCGGCGGACTGCAGTCACACACACTACTTATCAATTGTGCATTGTGATGTTATCTCATAACTGGGGCAGATTGCTTGTTTTTCAGGCAATTAATCCAATTAGTCTTTCATTACATATCTAGCTTTTTGCTTTTCTCTTCTGATTCTGGGAACTTTTTTGGGAGTGTGAGATGAGATTAAAGCAGATTTTACTCTAACTTTCCACTAAATTGTTTATATGGTAATGGTGCCTAAATGCAGACGCCTTAGAAAATTTGATAAATGGAAAAATGTTTGCTTTGCCACTTGCCACAAAAAAGTTTTTACCTGCATTTAGTGTTGTGCCAAACTAGCCAGCACCTGTTTTTACACTGAATTCTGATGATTGCTGTGGGCTCAGAAGCCATTAAAATGACTCTAAATCTTACTGTTCAGAAGTTTAGTCATACAAAACCAGACTAATCAAACAAAAATTTTAAGCTAAATGAAACCACCAGGTACTAAAATGAAAACTAATAACAAATCAAGTCATCAAAGATAAGTTCTAATGAATATATTTTATGTCCTCGTGGCAGCATGCTTTAGCTATGTATGCTTTATGGTTTAGGTTTTGAGTTGGTGCTGGTGTTGTTTTTCTTTGTTGTGCACTTTACTCAGGTAACATATTGTTTTTGCTGGTGAGGCTTTAATGAGGACATCTGTTTTTAATTATTTCTCTTTACAAGCACCTAAAAGTATTGGGTAAAAAAAAGCATTTCAAATATGTTGTCACTGGTTTAGGTGTGTTATGTTCGGGTCGAAATGCAGAAGCAGAAGCATTAAAATATGACTTCTGCTTGGAGCGGAACAGTTTGACAAAAGATCTGTCAGAAGGGAGACTTGATTCTGTAGTTTCTAACAATGTATTACATAGCACTATCTATACAGAAGTACATCACATTGCTAAAAACAGCATCATTACCATCTAAAAACCAAGGTTTTATCTGTATTTTTGTCCACTGTTATGAGTAATGATAAAAAAATCATAATGTCTCAGAACAGTTAATAATGTTTGATCTAGGTGTTTGATGATTCAGGCATCCTGCTTGCATGATTCTAACTTATTATGTGTATGCCCACATGAATTTTGCCAAACTGTTCTGTTAGAGTAAAGGAAAGAGAAGGACCAGATGAGAGGAGATGGCCAGGCCTCTTACAGCGCACTTCCAAGTACATGCTCTGGATGTCCTGCCCGATAGAGTTGCGGGCGGTGCAGAGGTACTGCCCTGCATCTGTGAACTGAACATACTTCAGTGTGAGGGAGGACACGCGTGCATCACTGCGGACCACCACATTACCGTCCAGGCTCTGTAGCGAAAGAAGGAATACAAAGGGAAGAAGAAAGAGAGAGGAGGGTGAATGAGCAACAATAAAATTAACTCCCTTATCATATGTTTCTTACAGAAGAGCCAACAGACCTTCTCATGGCACAAGGAGAAACAAGCTAAATTGGTTAGGCAACTTGTATTAGTGCAAATCTCTAGATCTGTACAGCAGTCTAGGAGTGGGGCAGTATTTCAGTGTTTCTCTACAGAGCGCAGGCAGTCAGACAGGAATCAAAAATGAAGACAAACCTTTATTAGTCCCACAAGTGGGAAATTTCTGTTGTTACGGCAAAAAGTGGAGAGTGCAAAAGTAGGAGCAGCAAAAAACAATAGAATAAAGCTATACACAACAGGATGGTATAGAAGAGCACACTACACAAATAATAAAAATATATAAATATAGACATTTGTGTAGCATACATATATACCCCTGTTAATTCACGGAAACTGCAGATGTCCTATGAATTTTTTGTGCTTATTTCATGGTAAAATGTGATGTTTTGTGCACTTCAGTGCAAAATTATTTTTAAAAATATAATAACATAATTTACTAATTTTGTAACATAAATTCAGCTACATTTCCATAGAAAATATAACTATCCACTTTTTGGTACTATCGAGACAACACAAAGAAAGCGCGTCTTGGGATGGTGAAATCCTGTACTCAAAGGCGGGAGGTTTTGAGTGTGGCCAATCCGAGGGCGTTATTTATTTCTCCTTGCTGCTGTCCTGTGACGCATCTCTAGCAGCTGCACTTCGGCATTCCCGCATCAAAACAGTTTCCTGCGTTTCACTGAGAGTTCTTGTATTTTTTGTTTTGTTCTTCTTAAAGGCCTATATTTTTATTATAGTAAATTAAATGAATTTATTACTGTATTTACCCTGCTTATACCAACGAAAACCCACGTGCATGAATTGCAGTACAGACTATACAGGGGTAACAGCGTTATTATACATTTTAGCACTGCGGGAGTTCTGTGTAAACTGTCCATTACGGATACGGGTTTACATTTACATTTTCTTTAAGGGTAATGTGTTAAGCTAAGTCTAAATTGAAATGAAAGTGTTTTGGGAGCATATTTGGGGGCATATTTAGGGTTTGCACTATAAAAATAGGAGATTAGAGAGGAAATTTGTAGATGAACAGATGATCATGTATACATGGAAATTAATTGACTGAGCACATCTGACTTGCACAGTGTGACCTAAGCTAATCAGATGATGCCGCTCTCTTCATTACACGTTTTAACAGATATAATAGTCATGGCAGCTGACACCTTATTACTCAACAAATAAACACAAGTTTCTTCAATAAAGCTATCAGCCATGCTTATCACATTCCTTTCCACTCTTCTCCTACATGACATTAGCCATGAAACCTTTATATTTAATATAACTAATTGAACAATAAACAATGTCAAAGTAAACTGAAGTGAACACAGGCAGATGGTGTCAGACCCTCTAACCCAAACAGACCCTCATATGCTATGCATTTTTTTAATCCTCCCTGTACTTAACTTCAACTAAGTTGATACATGCCTCGTTCACTAGGCAAGATTTAAAAAGAATACAATTACACTGCTTATGGGGCCTGGGGTGTGTGACCCTATTTTCAGGGACTTGGAAGCTTTGCTCCTAAATCTACATTTTTACTCTTTTCCAATGTTGCACAAGTAAAGTGACAAGACAGTGTAAATCATTACTTCTGCCCTTCATTTTGATCAGAGGCATAGCCTGGGCAAACATGGAGTAAGACATTCCTGAAATTCACAAAGGCGCTTCATTTATAAAGTGCCAGTTCAATGGTCAGTGAGAAATGTGTCTGTCGAAGCAGGATCAAGTGGAAGAGGCTTGAGAATGTATTCACTTCCCAAATATGATTTAAGGTGCTGTGGCTCGCGCATGTTCTGGAAGGATTGGCTATGAAGTTCATCCGGTTTGTGCCTCATGTTCAGAAACCTGTTAGTATGCAGTGCTGTCAACCATGCACCCTCCTTTTGTATAGTAAAGGACAGTAAGCTGGATATGCAGCAACTATCTTATTTCTGTGCTGAGGTCTGAGCTGCTGAGAACATTATATGCTGCAAAAGAGTTTGCAGTGTGCAGTGCCTGAGTTGTTACTGTGAGCAATCAGTTTAACACTGAATAAAATAGAGCCAAAGATTCACTTTGTGCCTCTGCTTTCTTAACTGTTGTAAATTTTTGCAGAAAACAGGAGTAAACTGACAGGGAGGAAAAAAAAGCAAGTGAGCAACAGTGAAAATGAAAGCAAGAGATTGTGAATGTTTTGGTGAGAAAAAGGCTTACAGCTAGGCAGTGCAATGCAATCATGCTCCTGTGAACATTCTGTCTGCGCTAATAGAGAATGCAGAAAGCCTTATTTTGCCCAGCTACTCTCTCATGAAAGAGCAGCCAGCTAGTGAGCTACCATTTGCTGTCATTAAAACACTAGCTAGTGAGCTGCGGAAGGGGATAAAACAGCGCTCATTCTCAAGATCTTTACATGGCTGTAAAAAAGGACAAAAACTTCATTTTGCTTAACATTCTTACCATACTTTCATGCAAATAGTGGCAAATTTGCCCCATTCAGGCACAAGATGAGCGTGATGTTTCTAACAGTGTATCCTATACTTTCAAAGCCGACACCCATCTCATAGCAACAAAAGAGGAAAGCATAGATCCTCATTGTCAACAACATCCAAACACAGCTTAGAACTGAGATGACAAAAGATGGACAGCAGTCCTATACTTCTAAATAGATCTATAAAGCACTTGATGAGATTGCAAAACTGACATCTTCAGGGTCCACAAATTTTCTAAACATGATACTGTTGTAGGCTTTCATCTAGAGGAAATCGTGTGCAGATACCTTCCCACACAATCCATATGCATCTGAATCACTCATTATAACTGCAGAAAACACATTAATATTTACAGCAAACAGCCTAGCAAGCAAACAAGGACATTCATTGCTGGTTTCCACAGGCACAATAATGCTGTAATAGTGTTATAGTCACCAAGTAACCACTTGGTGCATTTAGTCTAATTAAAGTGTTAAGTTGGACACAATGTACTACATGGCATTTGGCATAGGCCATCCTCTAGAGGTGGTTAGGGGGTGTTAGTGTATTCTCTGTTGAAGCTAGATCCTCCTCCATGGTAGAACACTGATGGTTGGGCATTCTCTGTCTCTACAGGCACCTGAAGCATATTACTTGAAAAGGTTTCTCTGAATGGTTAAAAAAAAAACCTAAAAGATCAATAAAAAAAAAACATATAGTACTCATGTGGAAAAAGGCAGGCAGTTACTGAAAATAGTTTTCTTAGTTTAGAAAGCCCTAATAACATCTTTGTTACATCTGAACATAAAAGCTATCAGAGAAAATACTTGTTAAGATGCCGCATATAATGAATTAAATGACAAAAAGTCCATTCTGGAAACAGAGAGCTATTTCACCATATGCAGCCTTGTATGTTCAAGTCTACTTGAGTATGTGTGTCTTTGTGTACCTACACAGGGCAAAATTCGAGTGAGAGGGACCTAACTCCAAGGTCCTGCACTAGTAATGGATCTTTCTAGTATTAGTGGTTACCAAGGCTTTGTGTTCAATAGCCATACCTTGTGTTTCTCAGGCCGAGTCCAAGATGCCTAGAAACAACAAACAAACACACATGGAAAAAAACGAAACAAAACAAAAATGGCAAAAAAAACTTAAATATGGTACAGCTGCTACAGGTGGTAAAAGACATAACCAGCACATGAAAATATTATTCACCCATATCACATGACAAATGCAACATAAAAAGCATCTGTAAAACAAACACATAAATAAATGAATAGATATTTATAAATGGACAAAAAAAGAATGATACATTTTCAAACCTTAATCTAGATTTAAACAGGCTGTTTTGCTATTTTGCCTTTAAGACTGGTAGGATAAGTAGAAGTATACATATATATATCAAAACAAGCCGTTTAATTTCCATGTTTGGACCTTAAGAACTTGGAAATAGATGGCATATTTTGAAACAGTGTTTCTTTATTACACTGAACTCATCAAAAAAGGGAATGAACAAAAGCAGTTTGCCAAATTGCCTCTACAAATACCTCTAACCCCTCTATTAAAAGTACATGTATGCCACAGCAGACTGAATTACACTGCACACTCACAAATGCAGTTTTTGTCTCCTGCTTTTATCTAGTGTATAGAACAAAAGTGGATGAGGGTAATGAGGGTGGCTGGACCTTCCACTGTGACCGCAGGGCCACTGTAGGTATCTTATGTGCATGAAAATTTGCTTCACAGGCCAAGTAACACAGTAAGCTATCCAAATGCCACAGCGCTGGTGGGGACCACTCAATAATTAACCATTAACAAATGAATTATGGAGAAAAGGCACATGCAGGGCATGAAAACAGCAGAAGAGTGCCTTATGACTTGGTCAACAATAACTACATTTATCATTTGTTATAATGGAAATGACACTGACTCTAATTGACAGTCATTGAATCAATACGCTATCCATCAGGCATAGTTACAGACTACCTTATCTTAACTTATTTCTTTGAATGACACAGAATTCTTTGGATTGGACGGTGACGGGTATTTTTCATAGCAGCTCTCTAGTTGCTGCTTCAACTGAACTGTTCCTAATTTACATTCTCACAGTGTTGCATTTTGAAGGAAATGACATGAATAGAAAACAGCTGTGTATGTCAATATTCTCCCTGATTTGTGACAACAGCCTAGAAAAGCTCATGGCTTCTATGGTGTGATGTATTGTGGCTGTCCTGTCATTGGGCACAAAGCTAAAAGAAGAGAAATAAAGGCCAACAAGTGGGATGGGGGGTTGCAAGTGAAAAGTGGCACAGGCAGCAAAAAGCAGTGAACTCGTTCTTTCAGGGAATTATTTATACAAGTATCAACTGGCCTACCAAGACTTTGAAATAGCACTTAGTTAATTGACTGAGGGGGCATCTAATAGGAAGGTTTGGATTACGTCTGGCATACATATAGACAACAAAGACTCAAAGCTAATAGGGTATACATGGTAGATGAAAAGAGGGTGTTTTATTTGGTATGGATTCAGAACATGTTCTTTATTTCTACTGACTTGACATCCACAGTGCATATATTGATTTCATTATTCCGTCCTTGGCAGTCTGTCAGAGGGTCATCAGGGCTAAACCCTTGTGATATTTCCATGCTTGCTTTCCCTTTCTGCCTTTCTACTCTTTTTACTTAAAATATTCACGAATACATAACCTCCTAGATGTTAGCACACCCACTGCAAAGGCAGCCAGTTTTCTGTTCTGAAGCTGCAAAGGCAAGTTCAGCTTATCCAGTGAACGCCTAGTCTGTAAATGGCTCTCCATCTTAATTGGAGATCTTAATTGCCCTTGAGAGATGGCAACTGTGGATGATCACGAGTAAAAAGGATAGAATAGAGCAGAGTAAATGCTGTCCACATCAGTGGCAGCCAAGTGTTCATTTGGCACTGATATTCATGCTTGACCTGCCATTAGTAAGCCACTGACAAGGGAACAGACTCTTCCTAGGGAAGCACTACTTCAGACTCAACATGAAGGGAAGTGCGTGGTAGACTAATGTTACAAAAAATGTTGCATACTTCCCTCTGAGTCATGCTACATCAGTTCAAACCTACTGGAAGGGTAAACTACCCAGTTCCTGTTAACCTGGTTTTAAAGGTGTGCAATGTGGTAATGATAGAACATCACAAGACATTTTCTTGACATCACGATATTTAGCTTTTCAGAAGACTGTGACTAATTTGGAATAGACAAATTGCCCCAGCAAAGCCACCTGTAGGAGAGCAGTATGCTTGCAAAAGAAAATCTGAACAATTATGAAAAGGAATTAATAAAATAACTCAAAGGTCCTAACATTATTGTCAACAGAAGTACAAAAGTCAACACTCCACTTGTAAACACTCCCCCAGGAGTAAGTTTTCCCCATGGATTTGCATCGATTTTCAGTAATTTTAAAATTTTTTTTAATTTTCTTCTTAGCGGAACATTTGTGTTAATATAATAATTGCATGTTCTTTAGAAAAGTCTTCATTTTATTCCATTTCTATCATTACAATAGTACTATTGAATAGTACTAGCCCCTACATTGGAATCAGTATATAATTTTATGATAAAGCTAACTCAGGTGTTCTGTCACTTCTACATATTGGATGTTATTACTTACGGGACTAACCAGGATACTTGAATCGGTAAGCCATACGTGCTACATATTCCTTACTTTAGTTTGCAGTTTTTCACAGAATACTTCAGGGAATATTTGACTTAATTTGTTATTGAAGTTAGACATCTTAGCATTCTAGCTACATTTGTTTTAAGTTTCTATTAACCTATGTGTTGCAGCTATACTGTATCTATATGGAACAGGAATTTCAAAATAACTTATTTTAAAAGCTTAACTATCCCTTGAAGGATTATCCACTCTGGCAATGTGTGAAAGATGAAGATCCTTACTGATATCAAAGGTTGCACTTTCTGTGTCTCAGAACTCATGCAATAAACATGTAAGAAGAAAGCAGGGGCCTTTTCATTATTTAACTGGTTTGTCTATGCAGATGAAATGCGTTGGTCTGTTAAAGAAATAGGACCCTTTACTTCACCTCCTCTTCTCAAGTTTTTGGGCATACTGAATGCTTCTGCTATTTAAATGTTGCGATAGAGAATGCTAAACATCTATGTGAAATTTCTGATCAAGACAACTGTAGCCATGGTGACAATGACATGTACTGATATGGTAGCTTCTACTTTGAATACAGTTTTGTTGACTGCTGCAGAGAGCTGCATATGCTAGAGCAGCGGTCCCCAACGTTTTTGCACCACGGACCAGTTTCATGTAAAACAATATTTTCACAGACTGATACAGATACTAACACACGACCAAGACAATCATTTTTTTTCTAAATAAAAGATCTCTGAGACTCTGATAATCAATAAAATACACTCAACAAACACCTCACAGGTGTGCCACATCAAGATGCTGATCTGACATCATGAGTAGTGCACAGGTGTACCTTATACTGCCCACA
>JBBPCY010000023.1:5490829-5502184 GCA_037974405.1 Brachyalestes nurse
AGATCTTTAAGTCCATCTCATGAAAAATCGGAGCAGAAACAAAGGTGTTGCGTTTATATTTTTGTTGAGTGTATTTGTATTCTGTCTTTCTGTGTGGTACCAAATGACTCATGGACCGGTGGTTGGGGATGACTGTTCAAGAGCACAAATAATCTATTTCTCCTGATTTAGGAAAGGGTTACATAAATAAAAACAAGAACATCCTTAATTTCTGGATAGCGGAGAGAGTGTTTGGCAGAAAACGGTGCAAAGGCTCATAACAAGATTATCTTCTTAACACAGCATAGTATGACTGTTTAGCCCCATTCCATCCTCCAAGCTGAGTACCCTAAACCTACAGTAATAGTCACACTCAATGGCAGAGTGTAAAGAAAGAGCCGGACGTAGAGTTTACTAACACTTGCAGAACTGTGCCTGTGACACTAGTTGTCATTTTCTTCAGGCATTCCGATGGGACAGTCTTTAGAATAGAAAATGTGGCAGGAACTATCACAGGCTTCAATAAAAATGTAACAGTATAGCTAGAAATAAAGTTCTTCCTTTTGACACCAAATACTGGGCTGCCAGGGTGGCCATGGAAAAATCTTGAAGAAAATAATGCAGGATGCAATCAGGTAGACTATCGTTAGACAAACAGCATCTCTTCAGGGGGCAGAGCATAGATGTAAACATGAGGTATATCTCACACTTGCAATCCAGATCCAAAAATGATGCCAGGGGCTGCAGCCAAACACATTCTTAACTGGGTCTTTTCAGTGGCTAATGCAATTCAGCAGGCCTAGAGCTGACTCCAATGCATCTGCTGTCCAATTCATGTTAATTCCTCATGTAGAGGGATGGAGTAAAACATTTTCTAATATTCAGCAGCACCTGACAGGGGAGAGGGGAATCCATAGAGATGCTGCATCCCACATAACCCAGGTGAAAGAAAAGAACCTGCAGAATGACAAGGGACATTCATTGCCCTAAAATAAATTAAGAAATAAATAAAGAAAATCAATCTCTAAAACTTATCAGCTCACTCCTGCACAGCTGTTGCTCCAGGACTGTGCCTTAAGGCATTTCTTTAGCTCAGTACAATGTCAAAAAGACCAATCATTGTGCTTGAATGCAACTAAGAATTAGCTAACCTCTGATGTCAATAGAGAGATTAAGATCTAACTTTAGAAAATGAGGGATGGGCACTAGGTCTAGAGAACGTTCCATCTAGGTTTCACCATAAAAGATTAAAGAAAAGAGAAAAAATGAAAGCCGGGGACAAAGCAGAAAGATAAAGAGGCAGAGAGTGTGACAGAACTTGGTTCTGTGCAAGGTTGAATATTGATAGGAGCTGTTAGCCAGTGTTGTCTGACACCATTTGACTTTGTTATGAGAAAAATGAAGTTATGGAAATGGTCCATTTCAAGGCTGCTAATTGAGAGGAGTGGCAGAACTGTAAAAGTGTGTCTGAAGAGTAGAGCATATTTTTTGCCTAGCACTGTAAAAATCACCACACAAAGCTGATGAGACTATGAGAGATGATACAGAGAGCACCCATCTAGTGAACAGACATATAAGTGAGGAAAATAGAGGAGATGGAGAAAAGATGGGATGCAAAAATGTCATAAAAAATGGAAGGTACTGGTGGAAAACGTGGGGGGCACTAGAAAGTAGGCGATTGTGAAAAGCAGTGAGAGCTGAACTGGTCAACAGTTTGGCACTCGTGTGCACTGAGATTGATTTCTCCTGATTTAAGAAAGGGTTACATACATAAAAACAAGAACACCCTTAATTTCTGGATAGCGGAGAGAGTGTACCCTAAACCTACAGTAATAATCACACTGAAAGGAAGAGTATAAAGAAAGAACTATAAATGTTTTGGTACTGTCGAGAGAAACACAAAGAAAGTGCGTCTTGGGATGGTGAAATACCTCTGTACTCAGAGGCGCGAGGTTTGAAAGTAGCCAATCCGAGAACGTTATTTACTTCTCCTTGCTGCTGATTGGCTGCTGCCCTTTGACGCAGCTGCAGTCCAGAATTTTTCCCTTGAAGCGTCTCGAGTGTTCTCATGTTTTTCGTTTTGTTCTTCTTAAAGACCTGTATTTTTATTACTGTAAATTAAATGAATTTATTACTGTACCTGCTTATACCAAAGAAAATGGCAGCACATACCAAAGAAAACGCATGTGCATGAATTACAGTACAGTATATAGAGGGGTAACATCAGTATTTACATTCTAGCACTGCGGGAGTCCAGTGTAAACTGTACAGTACGAATACGGGTTTACCTTTCCATTTTCTTTAAGGGTAATGTGTTAAGCTGATTTTAAAATGAAATTTAAGTGTTTTGGGAGCATATTTGGGGGCATTTTTAGGGATTACACTATAAAAAAAGGCATTTTTAGGCATTTTTTTTACCACATCACAACAACATGATTTTTTACTTTACGCGGGTGCCCTTGGAATGTAACCCCCGATCAAAACTGGGATTATCATATATTCATTAAGAACTTTTTCTCCAAACTACCAAATATGATTGCACATCACCTTATTCTTGGAGGGGATTTTAATTGCGTCCTTTCTTCTATTCTAGAATGCAATTCTTCGAAGCAGGCTTAAATCTCAATATCTGTGCTTTCATTTCACCACTTTCTTAAAACATATGGAATGATTGATGATATCCATTTTTCTCTCCAGTGCATAACTCCTATTCGCGCATAGATTATTTCTTAATAGACACAAGACTCCTCTCTTTGTTGAGAGACTGGCACTATGAAGTCATATGTGACCATACCCCATTAACTTTGACATTACATATTCCACCCACCCAACCCAACTATTGACCTTGGGGACTCAATTCCGCACTTCTATGTGGGAATCTCTTAAGGCATATACTAGATAAGTTATTTCATTTTGCTCAAGTCAGAGAAAAAATAGATATGAGCAAATTGAACGGATCAGATATTGAATTTAGATTCATTACATAGTCAGAATCCTTCAACAATACTGCTTAAACAGCGTATGTCACTACAAACAGCATATAATTTGTTAACTACTCAACAAATAGAACCTTTAATGTTACAACTGTGCTATGAAAAAATGGTAAACTCCTGGCCCACCAGCTACGCCAAAAAATATCCAACCAGGCTATACCTTAAATTAACGATGTTAAAGGCACAAAACATACAGGTAATGCAGAAAAGTTCACAGCTTCTATTAATCATTGTATAGTCCTGAGTCATTCACTAACTCATCTGTTATAAAAGACATTTTTTGACATTTTTATTTGCCAGCTGCAGACCAGAGGCTTTTGTGCTGAATTGGAGGAGGCAATCCTTCTCTCAGTACTTGATTCTGCAATTAAGAGTAGCAAGTCCCCAAGTCCAGGTGGATGCTCCTTAGAATTTTTCAAAAAATTCTCTCATCAACTCTCTCCACTGTCTGTATTCAAAGAGTCATTTACCTCAGACTATGTGTCAAGCAGTTATTGTGTTAATCTTAAAAAAAGTTTCTTTAGAATGTAGCTCATATTTACCAATTTCCCTCCTAAATACAGATGCCAAAATACTAGTAAAAATTCTAGCTCTGCGAATGGAGAAAGTTATCTCATTAATTACTATTTGATCAAACAGGTTTAGTTAAGAATCAATACTCTTTGTAATATAAGACTTATAAATATATTCTGTATAATCCCCTTCACCTGCTACTCCTGAAATTATTCTTTCACTTTACATAGAAAAGATCAATCGGGTGAAGTGGGACTTTCTTTTTCACACTCTTAAAAAAATTAGTTTTGGCCCTAATTTTATAGGGCCAATTTCATAGTTCCCTTTGTCATATATGATTGCCAGAACTAATACAACTCACACAAACATAAAAAAACATGAAAAAAATAAATAAAACAGAATGGTTTTCATCATGGAGTTTCCTATTATTTTTTGTCATTTTGATTTCTTTGAATTAATAAAAGTGTTGAGTATAACACAGGGCAACACAATGCATTACAGTAATGAAACAAAGTAGGATAATGCATTGCAGTTAAATTTATGTTATTAAATTGCAGTTACTGTCATATGAATCTTGTTAAATGTGTAACTCAGAGATTAATAATAATTGTCATGCAGATGTATATGTGAGAGATGAATTGTAATTGCAAACATAAAAATCTCCTGTATATTATTCTGTATAAGTAATATAAAAGTGTGTGTGCTGACCATGACAGCTGACTGTGATTTAGATTGTAAATTTGAACAATAGAGTGTTAGCTTAGAGGAAAAATACTTAGGTGTGAACATGTTTAAGGGACAGTGGCAGATCATTGCAGTTTTGATTGAATTTCCGATCTATTTTTGTATTATGCTGCTTAGACGGAACATCTTATGCTCAAGAGTATCTATACTCTTACACCCCATGATACCTCGCACGGAATATGTCCATAATTTCCAGTGTAACACCAAAAGAACCAGCACAGCCACTGTGAATGCAACACAGATGTACTAAATCTCACATTCGACAACAACAAAAGGTCAGATGGATTTTAGTGAGGATAGCAGATAATATGTTAATTTAAAAGCAGAACCTGAAGAGTCTATACTATTATGCTTGAGTGGTCACAGCAGAGACAGGAGACGTTTGCACAGCAAGACACTCGCGCATCACCAGACGTGAGAGACTATGTAGCCATACTACAGCTGTCATGGAAAATAATATGATTGGATGGATCTTATATAAATATTATCACTGAATTTCTGTATATCCTTATATACGATATATATAACCCAACCTCTGAAATTTCTATGATGGTTAATCTAATTATTGTCATTCACAATTCCATAGCCTAAATTACATTACACTACATTAGCACATCTATTTCAACCATACTGTCCAGGCTCTGAATTTTCTTGAAAAGAAAAATGTTCTTTTCCTCTGACCTTTCATTTAACTCTCTCAGGGTCTTTTCATCAATCAGTATGGAAATATTGGCCTAACAACACTGCAGACTCTACTTAAACTGATCTATTTGAACAGAGGTGAAGAAGAGTCTTCTTAATGTAGTCCACGGGCATCAAATATTAGGCTGTATAATGTAGAGGACTGTAGAGTTCTTCTTGGTACTTGGTACTTTTGCAATGTTCATTGAGTCATTCATGTATCACCACCACAGTTGACTGCAAATGCAAAAGGACCCTTCCCTGACCCAAGCACTATGACCTCTCCCCAAAACCCCTCGACCACAGCACCTGCTCTCCCTCGCTGAAGACGCGGCGGCCAAAGCTCCACACGATGCTCGGGGTGGGGTCACCTGTAGCCTCACAGGTCAAGGTGATCTGTTCTTCCAACTCTGAAGCTGTCTGGTTTTCCAGATACGTGATCTTGGGTTGAACTGTACACACACATGCACACGCACACATTGTATTGTTATGCCTCAAACTGGTTTAATGGATACTCTTTAATAAATGTCTCCTGCCACTACAGGAACTCTCAGGGGTAATTGTCTGCATCTTACCAAACACGTTGAGGCTGACTTCCTCTTCTTTCTCTCCTGCTTTGTTGCGGGCAATGCAGATATATTCTCCCTCGTCCACTTTATTAACATCTTTGATGGTCAGTTCTGAGCCATCTTCATTCAGACTGTACTTTTCATCAGGTACGAGCACCACATTATTACTGAGAGAGAGAGAGAGCGGCAGACAGAGAAAAAGATAGAGAGAAAGAGCCGGGTGGAGCAAGTGAGAAAGGAATATTGAGAGAGCGATGGAGAGGAGAAAAGGAGGAAAGAGGAAGAAGAAAGAGAGAAAGAGAAAGATACAGAGAAAAATATACAGAGAGAAAGAGAGAGAGATACAGAGACAGAGCAAATTCTCATATTACTGAGTTTTATGTCTGGCCCTCAAGCTTTTCCTACCTCTGCCATGTCATGAATATATTTTCTCTCTTCTCTTTCTTCTATTCCTTAACACTTGGTGCACAAGAAAAGGACTACCATGAAGTCCTGGACTGCTACTTCTGTTGTATAGGTTTAGGCTACAGCTGCCAAACGCCAAATAAGGGAGTGAGACAGTACATGCAGCACAGGTGAAGAAGAAAGTCAGTGATTTGCTTAGTCACACTTCTCTGTCAACTACTGTGTTCTCAGAGGTCTGAGCCAGCATAACAGGCATAAAAATGTTTGGAGGCTATAAAAATCTCATTGATTTCTTGTGATGTGTGTCTTGGATGAACGCTCACCCCTTTCTTTTTAAACTGCATCTCCCTGTGACATTAAACCAATTGCGCAAAATCTGGATCCTGTCCCAGATTCCCTCTGGGACAAGGCAGCAGTGAATCTGAGGCAACCACAAAACAATGGTGCTTCCTATATGAGCTGCAATAGAAGTGAATACTGTAAAATACAGACTGTAGACCAATGGTTCATACAATAGGTGCAAATTTGCTTTTTGTCATCAGCTGTGTACATGTACATAGTGTGATGAGACAAGGTTTCTCCATGTGCACCTTTTAACATTCAACAATATTCATCAAACAAGATACAGCAGAGATATTACAATAAATATCTCTTATACTATTACAATACTATTTAACAGTACAGTGTAAACCATCCACAACACCTGGTATTGCACTATGACCCACCACCGTCACGTCATCTGCAAATATGATCATCTGTTTTGAGCTGAACCCAGCTGAGCAGGTGTGTTTGCAGTTGAAAGAGCAGAGGGATAAGGGAACAGAGGGCTAAGAGGATGGTAGTGGAGGTGTTGCTGCCAATGTGGAATGACTGAGGACTTTCCATCAGGAAGTCTAAAATCTAGTTTACAATGAGGGTGTTGAGGTCCAGATTGCTCAGTTACTCTCTGTGTAATAACAGTACTGAATGCTGAGCTGATATGATGTCATCAGTAGACCGAATTCAAAGTGTCAAGGGGAGAAAGGCATCACTGTCTTCAGAAAGAAGGTGCTAGTTTGTATTCTGTGATGGCCTGAATGCTTCCGCAACATACTCCAAGTACCTCTCATGTTTTGAGCATATGTATACTTTGCTTACTTGATTGCCCTAGCCAATTTAACTTGTGCAGTTCTGAGGAAAGCCTTGTCTCTAGATCTGAAGGTAGCATTTCAAGTGTTCAGCATCCTCTGGACCTCTGCAGACACCCGCTTGGAGACAGTAACATTTTCAGTGCATTTGGTGTAGGCATTCACAGCTGCTGTGTACTCATCCACAGGTATGTCAATGCAGTCCCCACGAGTAACAGCCTCTCTAAACACCAAGTAGTCTGTGCAGTCAAAATACTCCTGAAATGATGAGATTTCCAGATTTTCTGATGTCTCTCTGTATTACATTTGAGTAGAGAACTGCAAGCTGGGATCATTTACACAGAGATGGGATTGGAGTTGCCAAAGGGTTCAGGGTTCAGTCACAGATTTCGGGTGATCTTCTGCTGGTTAGTTGCTCCATGCTGTGCTAAGGTCCTGCAGCCCACTCTGCATAGCAAATGTAGCTCACGTAGGTTCTCCAGGACTATGATGTCCAGTGTAGCTGTTTTGGTATTGTAGAAAAGTTTTACGGTCATATATGAAGATGTGTGTGATACCAGACCACTTAGATGATGAAATATTTAGCACTGATTTCGAATCACACAGAGAGGCTGCCATGCAGAACCATGCGCAGAACCGCAATCTTTACTTCAAAACTGTGAATAGCCTTGTCTGCCTCATCTGTGTCTGATGACATGTTGAATATTTTTCATGTACAGTTTTAAACAAGGATAAAATTTTTGGTTAGAACTCCAGACATTTTTGTTAGAGTCGAGCCCAACCTAAACCACTATTAAATTTTACAATAAAATTAAACTCTACATAGAACTTGTTACATACAATGTAAAAATATTTTACAAAGACACAAAACTGTCTTTTCCTGAGCTAGTTTGCTTAATTCTGTTAACAAAAGGAATGAGTGACTCCAGCATGTCAGATTCAAAACCTGTTAAAAGTTAAAAGATGGGCTGTGAGAATCAAAACATGAAACTTGAACCCAATTCAAGCCCAACACACATATTCACATATATAGAAAATGACAGGTATTTATAGCTGTGTTTTTATCAAATTTTTACAAGCATAATTGAACAGTGTTCTTTATTGCATTTATAGCATTTGGCAGACACTCATATCCAGAGCAATGTACATCTGTGATGTGCATTATTGTATTATTTGTATTATTGGTCTTCCTCACTAACATTCAAGAACCTAATGTGTCAACAAAATGAATTTTAAAGTAACATTTTTAGAAATAAAAGGGTTTATTCTGTCTGTAATCTGTAATTTCTTTATTAAAATGTAATTTGTAGATTGCTGAAGACAAGTATGCCATAAGCATGTGAAGACATGTGAACATAATACTGTATCTGTGAGATGTTACAGAAGTGAATACTGTAATACTAATGAACTAAGCTCAGTGCAGGCAATGGTGTGATACTTACTGTGCCCATGTAACCGTTGGCTCTGGGTAGCCATCTGCGTAGCATGCTAGTGTTACAGCTTGTTGTATGTCTGCAGTGGCATTGAGCTCAGCATAACGGGTCCTGATGGTCGGTAAAACTGAGAGAGAAAGAAGAGGAACAGAACAAGAAAGAGAGATTTTACATTTTTCAACGTAGCTCTCCTTGCCTTGATGCACACTTCTGGCATTCTTTCAAGCATGAGGAGCCACCTGGGATGCAATAAACATGGTTCAGGACTGGCCAAATTTTAAACAAATCAAATGTGTACTTGTAAAATTCCCACTCACATGCAAGTGTGATTAGTCATGATTCTCACAGAACACAGTTAAAATAAACGATTAGTACATAAGATATATTGCCACCTAATCCAATAAAATAAATAATAGATAATAATAAAAATATTACACAGCTCATTCCTATTCCCTAGAACAAAAGACAGGCTGTAACATATACAAGGTTGATTGTCCTGAGACTTACCATTGACAATGATCTTGATGACCCTGAGGTCAATCTCTCCCCGGGTCATAATGCGGCCTTCACATGTGTAGTGTCCCTCATCTGTCTTCTTGATGCCTCGGATTTGAAGGTGGTTATTGTTCAGGACCTTGAAACGCACTACAGAGGTGAAAGGAGCCAGAGAAAAGAAGCAGGGATGCAAGAAGAGTCAGCAATTGCTCTTGAGTGAGATAAGGAGGCCACATTAACAAGCCCCTTATTACACACTGGGTGGCTAAATGAGACTGACGATACTTCAGGCCGTGTGTAATCTTAAAAAAAAGTTTAAGATTCCACCAATATTTCAGTGAGACAGTTGCTAAACAACTGCTCTGTTAACATGACAGTTGTTGATGTAAAACTACAATACCATACTGATAACAGGAGGAAGTGTTTGCTTCTAAAAAAAAAATCAAAAGAGTAGTTGTTTCTGCCTTTAAACTTTTTATCCTGTGATGGACTGGTAATCTGTCAACGATGATTCTCTGCTTTTGTCCTACGAGTGCTATGACAGGCTCCGACACCCCTATGACCCTGGACGATAGAAGGATGAAACTTTATCATTACTCTAATGAAAGTAATAATAATAATACATTTCCATTCTGAATGCATAAGCATGCTTGCAAATTACTGCAATGCACTGGGCAATAAAGGTAGTACTACAATGTTTTAATAGTGATAAAAAAACTCAAACATGTAAGGAGAGCTCCAATTCCACAAGGTAATCCATTTTATTATGGATCAGTATGTGGAAATATCTTTAGAAATTTTATTTTCACCATAAAATTGTAGTATGTTTCACCTGCAGGACATTGGTAAGAGAGGGTTAAGAGCAGAAATGTGGAAAATTTGTTATTTACATATTGCAGCTCTGGTTTCAAGCTCTGCTACAATTTGTGGTTTTCAAGTGAAAAACACATCCACTAGCAGGGCCCAAAGGTTGTGCCTGGCAGCACACAGCTGTGGTCCACTCTCTCTTCCTGCGGCGTGGGAGGGAGGGAGCACTCCTAGGTTAAAATAAGTCCATCCAAACAAAGCAAAAAAAAAAAAAAACATGTGCAAAGTGGCTTTAGATGAAAACAGCATAGCCTTAGAAAGCTTCTATTCTTGACAAATTTGAGTACAGGGGTATTCACCATCCCAAGACACATTTTTATATATGGTTGTTTTGTGTTCTCTTGACAGTATTAATACATTTATCCAGTTATATTTTATATGGATATTTAGCTGAATTTACATTAATATTTGTTAAAAAATGAGCAAATTACATTTTTCTTAATAATTGTGCACTAAAATGCATGAAAAATTATATATTGATACGAAAAAAGAAAAAAAAACGCAGTGGGAAATTTGCGGGCCTTTCTGTCACACTGTATTGATTTATGATGATTTCACTTTTGTTCTCTGCTTTTTGGAGTTATATATTTTAAAACATTTCTCTGCTGAAGATAGGACCTAGTGTCTTTTACCATCTTTCTCTGGCTGAATCTTGGTCTTTTGGTACTTCCAGATGATTGTTGGAGGAGGGGAGCTAATGACATCACAGACAATGTCAGCATCATCCCCCTCATTGAACTCTTGAGGGGACGGAGCATTCTGGAAAGTCAGCTTTTCTGTAAAAAACAAAAGCCCAGCATGTGTGTAGTGTATGAACATAAAGTTAATCTAACACACAGTGCATATGATATATAGTGTGGCAAATGACAATGTCTGGTGTCCTCCTAAAAAATAATCTTTGTGTGCCTACAATCGTTCTCCTGTGTACAGACAGAATGTGTATAGTAATGAAAGAGCATGAAAACCACAAAAGACTGAGGAGGATCTGCTTCTTTTGGGGAGCTCAGAGGTTTTTATAAATTACATAGAATAAGTTTCCCATGACATTAGATACGTTACATGTTTTTTGGAAGATTAATGGCTTCAGCAGCTAAAATGCAGTTAATTAAGAAACACTGCACAGAATACAGAATATACTGTAAACTTCTTAACTAAAACTTAACCCTAATATTAGTGTAGTGTCATACTATGATTTGTCATATACTGTAATTTATAGTATATAATAGTATGCATTATATACTACTTGAATAATCTACTGAGTATTTGATCAATTAACTAAATAATCATTTATATTATGCAAGATGACAAAAAGATGGATATACATAGGAATCCATTAGGCTCTATTTACTGTAAATGACACAATTATAATATTATCATGTAAACTTGTCACCTTCAACATCAAATCTCCAAAGCAATAACTTAAGAGGAGGTTTTGACCCAAAAGTAACAAATATGTACATCTATCTATACATATATATATATATATATATATATATATATATATACACACACACATATATCACAGGTATAAGACATCAATGTAATCTCT
>JBBPCY010000023.1:5542926-5553127 GCA_037974405.1 Brachyalestes nurse
TATATATATTCACACACACACACACACACACACACACACACACACACACACACCATTTCCTACCTTCTATCAAGAATTGAAGCCCATAACAAGCTATATACACAGACTAAATTAATCTACAACTAACTGCAGGTAGGATGATTAGTTGGGTGAGGCCAGCCAAAGCTGGAAAAGCCAATTCCAAGTTGTGCATTTAATTAGCTCTTATTTTTCATACATTTTAAAGTATTTAACTATGATGGTGTCTTCTGTTAAAAACTTCCACTCTGCATTGTTTTAATACTAGTGAGCTACTACTAGTCCCAGTGTAAGTGGCCCTAATGATGGTGTTGATGGCAGGCAGAGGCCAGTAATAAGAGTGAATCTGTGGAAACAATAGAAAAGGGTCTGCTTGTTAGCAAGGTGCAGGGAGCTCTAAGCTCGTTAAATAATGGATGACATAAGACAGCCTCTGGCTGTGAGGACAGAAGGCAGGGGGAGAGAGGCAGGAGCACCTCACAAAAGAATCAGCACACAGTGGGCTGTTTACCCAGAAACTTGCCCTTGAAATAGAAGGGCGACAGAGAAAGACATTGCCCTAGCCTGGCTCCACAGAGGGGAAGAGTAGGTTCTTGTGCTGCATTGCAAAGCACATTTCCCATTTCACCAAGTATAGCAATGGCTCGGGGAGAACTGCAGAAGCTGGCTCACTTTCTGTCTTTCTTCCTGCAAATAAAGGGCAATAAAAATGACATTTTCTCCAGTGTAAAGCTGAATTAATTTTGTTAGCTGCTTAGACATGCATACATTCCTACTGTGTTTCATAATGACTGCTAGACTTTCTGTTGCAAAAGTTGAGTTTCACAGATTTCATTTACTCTTCCCTGTCCAATTTAAGTCATATTACAGACCCTCAGACACGATTATCAAAACATGCATTTGCCACGACACAATATAGTACTTATCCTCACAAGACTGTGGCTCTAAATTAACCAGTTAGCATGCTGGTACCCTAGTGGTTAGGGCGTGGCGCTGTGTTCCAGGCTGCCTCCTGCTTCACTTGGTAAATGGGTTAAATGGGTTGAATGCAGAGGAAGTATTTCGTGCAGTTCACACTGTGTGCTGTGGTGTGTTCACGTATGACAGAATGGTCACTGTCCTCAAAAGTACATTAAGGAAGACTGTTTCATTACTGGAAGAGCCCCAAAGGGAAGGCTTTTTAACACAGTATAACACCTCACAGATAAGAACAGATGGCATCCGTAAAAAAAAGGGAAAGCCACAGATCTAAACAACTCCACTACAGCCTAGAACAACTTGGACGATATCTTAACATTCATGGATGCCAACTAAATAGTCTAAAAGAGCAGCCTTGACCATGGGCTACAGATGTTAACCAAAAGTTTGGCCCAACAGAAATTATAGGCTTTTGTTGGAAAGCTTTGGTAGCAGGGCCAGGAGTCTGTTTATACAGAATGGTGAAGAGGTGAAAAGAACTCACTGGTCTCTGACTGAGTCTGTCTATCAAACATTCAAGACCCCTCAGGAACAGAGCCAGATGATCCAGCAATCCATTTAAAAGTGTTGCTTCCTGGTTTCTGTGTTAAAACTTTGGTCTAACAGACATGGACAACGAAATGAAAATGAGGGAAATCCACATAGACAGAAAGTGGTAAGTCAGTCACGGCTGGCTCAGTCTTAAAGAGACAAACAAGGTGAGTTAGCCTCCACACAGTCATGTCAGAGAGTGGCACACAAAAAAGAAGACGAGAAAAATACAGAACATTCCACCCACGGACAGGAGTTCATTTTGTCCATTAATTTCCCTAAGTGAACACATGAAGCGGCATAGATCATCAATCCAATGCCATCCCTATCAAATGAGCCATGTAGCAAAAGGAAAAAGGAAGGATCACAAAAAGAAGGCTCTTGGTGGTAAAAATAACCCTCAAGAAGTCACATGGCAGCAATACTATACTTGGTGTGCTTTAAAAAGACTGTTTAGTGTGTGGAGAGGCTGAATATTTATCTTCTAGCATCTGTTGCTAATCAGACTAGCTCCTAAAAACCCACAGTTCTCCAAATGCCTCTTGGTGTGGAATACTTGTGGTCGCACATTCAGCATTATGTGCTGAAAAGAGAGTTGTTTTTTTTTTTAAGCTTGCAGGAGTGAGCTGAGGTTTGCGTTGTGACTCCTTGCCCCTATTTTTGTCAGGCTAATAAAGACCCAATGGTGGCAGGCCTCGGCTCATGTTTGCTCTGTATTCTCCAGGCTGGTGCACAAGAGATCCATTCCAGATGTTTGCAAAAAAGTCATCCTAAAGCTATCTTTCAGAATCGCACCTTTCATGAAATGTATGTATCAATAACAGTCCCTCAACCCTATACTGTTCTGCTGCACCATGTAACCAGATACACTTAGATCAAGCCCTCTATCTTTCTCTGCCTTAGACACCCCCACAGCAAGGCAAAATGTGGTTCTTTGATTCAATATAACAAAATAATGACATAGATGGGGAGTGATGTTGAGAATACAGCACCAAAACAGATTACATAGCATGTATGTACAGCTGAAATATGGAAGCAACAATAACTCTTAACCCCTTAAACGGTGAGGCCCTGTGTTAGCCCACAGAAGTTGAAGAATGAAGTACAGTAAACCCCCAGTTTTACACAGATAAGGAGTCGTGGCTTCAGTTACACGCTGATTTTTTTTGAGAACAGAACTCGTAGTTTTACGTGGAAATCCCCACAATAACGCAGAAACTGCAAATATCATCTGCCTTTTTTTGCTTTTTCTATGGCAATATATAAATTTTTCTGGATGATTTCACACAATTTTTCGAATTCCACACCAGGGTTGAGCCCCCGTGCTCCAAGCTCGATTTCTCTGTGGTACACTCCAGGAGACCTTTCCAACGAGCCCTCATTTATATTTTTAGCCCGAGTAGATGATGGGTTGTTCCCTGAAAACCGTTCACCTTGCCACCTGTCCCAATACTTTTGACCAGTGACCTTCTGAGTTGCAAATCTCGGTGCAGAATTTAAATGAAAAGAGGCGAATACAGGTTTACCCTTACATTTTCTTTAAGGGTAATGCATTAAACTTAGTTTAAAATGAAATTAAAGTGTTCTGGGAGTATATTTGGGGGCATACACTGCATTTTTAACCAATACACAACAACATGGTTTTTCACTATACTCTTGGAAGGTAACCCCCGCGAAAAGCAGGGGATTACTGTATACTGCTTGAGTATACAGTAAATACATATTATTGTTTTATATGGGATAACTACAGGGGGTGTAAATCATTGACTTCACAATGATTCGATTCATCTCTACTTCTGTTCTAACAACTGATATGACAGGGTTTCTGCATATAAAACTTTGTATAATAAATATTATTTTGTTAGACTCAACAAAGTAATTTAGATGTCACCTGCTTCATATCTATAGATCTGAAGGTAAATCATTTCCAGTGCCATTGGTGATCTATGTGTCGATAAAGCCTTGGTCAAGCAGCTGGGAGGATACTATCCTATACTGCAAAGCAGATGCTGCATCTGCCTTGCGAGGAGACAGTTTGTCTATTCACATCTGCGATCTGCTACTGAATATTCCAAAATCTCTGTTCAGCTTTCATGTTTTATAATTATATGCTCATGATTAGAATGCAGAATCTGCCTTTGCAGCCAGGACATACACTGAAAATACACCATACACATTTGCTCAATATTGATTAATCTGAGGAAATCATCTGTTTTGGGGATGGACTGATCTCTACACAGACCAATCTGGGAGACACCTTACATAGCCTGCATGGTACTAAGAAGATTACCCTGGCACTTCACATGCACAAACATGCGCACACACACACACACACCCACACACACATAAATCACAGGCCAATGGTTTGTCAGTGACTGGGTCATGATAGGTAGCCAGCGTAGTACTCAGGGCATGTGGGCCTGTGTGCCTTACTTCATCAACTCACAGGTCAACCACAGCAGAGGGGAAGCCAGCAGATAGAGGCAAGAATAATGATTAACTCCTAATAAAATAAAGTGTACATAATATGTGTAGTATTGTGTTTTTATGTATTATGTTTTATGTGGGATACCTATTGGGGTGTGAATCTTTGACTTCACAATTATTCATTCGATTTGATTCAGAATTACTTATTAACATACACAAAACCTACAAACTGACTAAAATTCACTCAGTAATGAAATACAGAAAATAAGAATAATACACACTTTTTGTACTTTCTTAATAGAATAAAATACTTAATAGAATAAAATTTCTTAATTTTTTAGGTAGAAATTAAGTAAAATTAATGGATAAAAAATTGAGACTTAAGAGAAAACATAAGGAATAATAATCTGAATCATGCTGCAGAGGGACAGAGAGAGGACAGGTGCAGTAGGTTTGCTAAGAGAAGATTTGTGCTCTTACTGAACACCACTGTTACTGCTACACCCTGTCCCTCCCTGCTTGCTGTCATGGCAACAACTGCCTCTCTCTTCTGCTCACTCCTCCTCCTTGCTCGTAATCCTACTATGAATAGGATGCGAGTGCACAGATTTCGGGAAAAAACAGCCTAACATGGCAGAGAGAGAAGGTAGGCAGCTGAGGGATGTCATATTCTCGTGAGGCTCCTAGTACAATGCACTGTATTTTTTATTAAAAAATATCCCTATGAAATAACAAGAAGTGTTAATCATGCACTGTTACGTCCCATAGGCGTGTTTGGGCAAAGACAAATAACCCATAGCCATAAATCGATGAACAGGCACAAAGCAGTGGCGAAGCACCGGCTCACGGGTCTAGGGGGAGCTGCTCTCCTCTTCTTCCCCCCTAGACATTCTTTTAAATCTCCCACCAATTCCACTCCGCCAATCCCCAACAAGTCCCTGGGCGGAGGCAATGACTGAGGTGTCATGGGGCAACCAAGGACACACCCACACACACATATACACACACACAGAAGCCCAAACACGCCTACGGGCCATAACATGCACCCAATAGCAAGGTGCTAACTACACGAGAACTTCCTGATGTTACAGCTGCATTTACATTCTTAAAAATAAAGATGTGCATTGGGGTTCCATGGAGCGATGTCAGGGAAAATCCACTGCTGTTTAAAGAAAAACCTTTTTTAAAGTGTAAAGAACCGCCATATAATGTGAATTAAAGATTTTTCCTTGAACAGTATGTCCATTCTAAGGATCACTTAGGAAGGCTGTATCTTTGCAACAGAATGGAGAAAAGCTCTATTTTATAATATTTATTACCATGAATAATCTAGGAGAAGGCTTCAAGACAGAAACACTATCTTGTTGGTGTAATGCTTTCAATTAATAATCATCAAGCTGGTAAGGCCAAATGAATGCCAAGATTAAGTAATGGCTATCCAGAGAGGAGCACCCAATGTTTGTGGGTTAAAGAAGCAAAGACCACATTTGTCTAATTACCTCAGCTCCTCTTCTAGTTTTCAGTTGATAAGAAATGTTATTGTTAGGTGTGAGGCTAATGCTTCTAACAAATGCAAGAAGTCAATACCCAAATTGTTTCTAATTACATCTTCAAAACATTCTTTCAACCACATTCAGCTTGTCATTAGGGTAGTGCAGACATGTCAGTGGGGTTTAGGACACAAATCACTTAAGAGGTGGATGAGGTTTGAGCAGTCTGATAGAAGTTTTGATGCAGTAACAAATTAAGTGACTTAGACATTAGTCTCATAGCTCTAACTCTGCCATGTCTTGGCAGATCAATTACAAATGATATGTGGAAAATTGCATATTTTTTTGCCTTTATTTGTAGGTGTTGGCCAGATTAACCATGTTTGTTTTCTCCAATAACCTTTCTTTTTGCAACCTTACATAGTTCTTCAGTGGTATCACACAAAGAACCCTCGTTTGTTTTTAGTTTTCTTTAACCGTAGATGAAGCCCAGCAATGAAACACAGACAAATAAAGCAAAACAAAGAGGAGATTAGAGTCAGGGCTGCTATGGTGAGCCTCTGGGAGATAAAGAACAAAGCATGAACCCTTTTCATCTCTCTATTTTCTTTTCCTCTTTTTCTTCCACTAGCTTTGTTGTTTCTTTTATTCCATAATGTCACCTGTTTTCTAAAAAGAAGGACTTAAAAAAGGTGTGTGAAACATGTAGTCTTTTTTGTGAACAATACAGACTTAGACCATGTCTGACATTGCTCATCAGCACAATTACAAAAGCATGACTGCCATGCGAAAAAAGAGGTATTCATACCTATACTGTCCTACAAAGCCAAAGTGCAGTAACCACATATTTGGTCAAAATTGATTTTAGACTACAAATGGGGTTTAGGATATCTCCTTTGTCTTGTGAGAAAATATCCTTGTTCAAAGTTGTCCCGTTTCAGAGAAATGATGGTGTCAAAATTGCACTAACTACAAAATCCATACTAATACTAAAACTTTAAAGCCATTTTTCTCAGTTTCAGGTTTGGTGTAGTTACTGCACTTTGGCTTTGTATAGTCTGGTGGTGCGGGATGGTTAGCCAAAGAATTCAATCAGTGAAAGGGAAAGAGAGAGAGAGAGAGAGAGAGAGAGAGAGAGCAAGATGACAATTAACATGTGATACCATGAGAACTACACAATAAATGTCCTTGATAAACACGTGGAACTACAAATAATGCCTGTCTGTTTTTTTTTTTCCTCAATTGTTTTTGAGGAGCTTATGCAATCAGAAGGTGGCCTGATGAAGTGGATAGTTTTATGTGAAAAAATACATAAACATAAGAACAAACACAGTCAATCTCAGTTGAAAGACTTTGGATGGTGATTACTATCAAGATAAAACTTCACTGGGTAAGCATAAGAAAGTTAACAAAAATAGATTTTCTTTATAGACTCTAGGACGAGGAGTATAAATTCACTTTACCGACCCTTCCGAGCTCATATTGAGTGGGCACTAAACTGGAATGCTCTGTTACCACCTCGCTCCTCCTTCTCCCCACTATATCTCAACAATGAGAGCTGCTAAGTTAACCAGAGGATGGAAACGCAATGCCCATAATCCAACCAAAATCCAATTTAGGTAGATATAATCCATGCATGTATGGGGAGTGCAGAGAAGAGAATTAACAGAGGGCAACTACAGTACATCAACTCATCAGGATCACAATGGTACTTCTGATTCCAACACAGGCATGCACCAGCTTATTTGCAGGTCCACTTTTTGTGAGGTGGGGGTTGTGTGGACTGCGAACAATTTCAGTAAGAACGGTGTGTTGATGGACAAACTACCATGTGACGATGCATAAAAATTTTACACACATTTTCTGTTGATAAATTTCAGTGTTTGTTGTATTGAGAAAATGTACATACATACATTTCAAAAACATCAGACATTCTGTTCTGGAGTTGGGTTTCAGTCACATTAATGGTAGAGGTGAAATGTATTGTTGTACAATCCTACTCTAAGGACTGTCCACCCATGGCTCGCTTATTGGATGCACCAATAGAACTGCGAGTGCTAGCAGTGTTACAGAGTTTCAAAGAGCTTCCCTGTTACATGAATCCGTTCACAGACATTTCTATAACATTCCAGGAATATGTGTCAATGTGGCCATTTCTGATGGATTTCAAAATGTGTATGTGGTCTTGGAAAGCTGGTGGCTCCCTCCAGGTTTACTTTTGCATGTCTGCACTCCTTTGAGTCAAGCTGGCTTGCATTGGACACATCACTCTCACTCGCCTCTCCAAAACCCCGCGGGACTGCTAACAGTTTTAATTACAGAGGAGAGACTGTGCCTACCGAGTCCTGCTGTATGCAAAAGCCTCAAAAGCTGTTTATCCTCCTCTTTTGGATCTATGTTGCTGGCCCTGATGGTATGCTGAAGACAGCAAATTGCTGCTCAATGATATGATCGCAAGTTAATTTGATGTGAGCTACATAACAGAATGCAAAAAGAAATAACCATCTAAATTAACCAATGTAGCAATCATTAAGGCTTAGACAAGCAGCAGGGAACCAGAGTAATACTGTGTGCATTGTGTATGGGGCAAAAAGTTTTACTGTTGGCTAGAGATAATTACGGAATGAAAAATAGGGTTTTAAAAATGAGCTCCACTGACTAGAGGAGAATTCAGTGCTCAACATGGCCTCTGTGACCAGTGGCATGAAATGATGACCTTGGCTCCAGCAGGCCAGTGGGCGGGTAGGCTGGTGCAGAGCGTGGGAAAGCACTACATCAGCACTGTGCTCTCTCTGCATGACAGATCACATACTCGCCTGGAGGGAGCCATCGATTTTTCAAGACGTGAAAAAATCCCATCAATTGGACTTATAATGCATGCTTGACCAACAGTAACCTTCATCTTTTTCTACAGGTGCACCTGTAATATCCTCAAAACTACACTGAATCAATAGAGGTTTATTTAAGTTGCCTTGATTTCTGTGATTGCTTTCCCGTTGTCATGGTTTGGCTTGGTTTGCCCTGGCAGGCGGCACAAACGCAGACATCCATCCCGGGGTTTCTTTTCTCTTCTCTTTTATTGGTCAAAAACAGGAAACAAAAACATGCACGGTGGCCAAAATACAGGAATAAACAGAAACAGAAACACATTAGGGTAGGGTGAGGGAATGAGTGAGCGATGAGTGGACAAAGGAAACGTGAACAAACAGGACTTATAAACAGAACAGAACTCAAAACAGGTGTCTTAAATGTCCTTAAACTAACAGCCAGCCTGGCCTATTTAGCTGCCACGCCCCCAGTCAACTTAAAAGTCCCCATACTTCTAGCAGCCTCTGGCTGCTGACTGGGGGCGTGACACAATCCTTCATTAACACCATTACTGTACCCTCCATTTAACTCTCCTTGTCTTCCCTATATTTCTCATCTGAACCCTTATTCATCTGTCTTTTTCCTGTCGTCTATCTCAGCAACTCCCAGCCTGTCCAGACACTCACAGACTCATTCATACACTAAACGACATTCACAGCAACTCCCTGACAGTGAAGCAGCTTTGTGACAATGACCATTGTTAAAAGCGCTATATAAATAAAATTGAACTAAATTGAATTTAATTGAACTTTAGACTCTCCACAGCCACAAAGTTAACAAAACTCAAACGCAGACATTACCTATAACAATCCTGCAAGCCCCCTCGGGTTCCAACTTCTCATTCACACACACACATTCGCCACACACAGCCACACTCACAGCCAGTCACAGCCACATTCACAGAAGCTCCAACTTTAAATTCTCAGCAACAACAAAAATTGACAAAACAAACAATCACTCCAACAAAGACATTACCTGTATGACGAATCTGCAGGTCGAAGAAACAGGGTTTCTTTTCACTTCACGCCTCATACAAGATAACCCGCAGCAAAGTTGACCTTGTCTGGGTCAAGTGCACTAATCGCTCTTTCACCTCTAGATCCCCTAACCTTGCTCTCAAAATGTACACCTTATCTATCCTGCGAATCTGTGGGTCAAAATCCACCTAGTGCGGAAGCTTCACCTCAACGACTAGAATAGATAAACACTGAGATAGCTTGTTCTGGGTCAGAATCCCCGCTAACCGAGTTGTCACCTCTAAGCCTCGCTCCCAAACACTCTCTGACAATACAAACTACCCCAATCTAACATTAAAACATACACCTTACCTGTGTTGCACTTCAGGTCAGAGCACATTAGGTGAACGTCACGTCCAGTCTGCCCTCACGGTAAACACTCAAGCACGGCTTCACCTCTGGCTCGGAGGCGCAATTTCCACCAATTCGCCTCTGACCCCTCGTCCGTGCTAGCCCTCTGTACCGCCCTGGCCTCTCTAGCGCTCGACGGAAGGTAACAGCAGATTCGTCAATACTGAGTTCCTATAATTACCATCTACTAGACAGGAGAGCGACCGTCATACTTCAGGTCAGGCCTTTTTCACTTTTCTTCTTTAGACACTTATTTACCCCTAAAAAAAAGCACGTGACCAGTACAAAATGCACAGGATTTAAATCTAGTCGCTCATACGAGTCAGACTAGCACTGAATCGCGAGTTCAGATTTATACTTACTATACAACAGGGATAACAACTGAGCCACCATTCTCCTTTCACTCACCACCTCCACTGGGTCCAGAGGACATACTAGAACAGAACTGGCCCTCCGGATCAGCCTGTTCAGTCTCTTTCTGTCCCCAGCAGAGATGCTGCTGCCCCAGCAGACCACACCGTA
>JBBPCY010000023.1:5568903-5586064 GCA_037974405.1 Brachyalestes nurse
AAGCTAAATTTCCTTACATATTTGGTTGAATATAGTGGTGAATCAGCCTTAACTGATTCTGGTGGAGAATATCTAACTTAAACCCAAATTTGAGTTAATTTGAGCTAAATTTTCCTACAATATGTAATAAAACATAGGGTGCGTGTTCTGCATGAGCTCACTATGGATCTGTAACAAAGTTAATCCTGCTCTGTATGAAAAAATAAATGGGCCCAGGATGCCTCAGACGAGGACCTCCTTTCTCCACTGCCAAACACAAGTAAACAAACACAAACCATTATCCTTTGCTTCTCCTGGGTGATTCTGGGTATTCTTTGGTTCAGGATTAGTGTTTTCTTTTTCTCAGCCTCCTGGATTACTATCCTGGATCTCACCTGTTTTGTTTTTAATTAAACCCAGTTGCTTTAGATTAACAATAAACCCACGTGAACTCGCAGTTTAGAGTTCACGGCTTCAGTCATTCGCTGAATTTTTCTTAGAACTGAACAAATAATTGTTCGCGGAAACTTTTCTTTTTTCGTGGCAATATATAATTTTTCATGCATTTTAGTGCTAAAATATTAAGAAAAATATAATACTGTCCAGAGAACACAAAGAAAGCGCATCTTGGGATGGTGAAATACCCCTGTATTCAGAGACGGGAGGTTTGAAAGTAGCCAATCCAAGAGCGTTATTCATTTCTCCTTGCTGCTGATTGGCTGCTGCCCTGTGACACATTTCTGGCAGCTGCAGTCCAGCATTCCAGCATCAGAACAGTTTCTCGCGTGGAGCTTGCTCGAGTGTTTTGCTGAGTGTTCTTAGTTTTTTGTTTTGTTCTTCTTAAAGCCCTGTATTTTTATTACTGTAAATGAAATTAAATTAACAATGTATGTACCCTGCTTATACCAAAGAAGCAGCAGGGTGTGGAGTAGACAGTTCAGTGTGGGGGGGCAGCAGGGTGTGGAGTAGACAGTTTAGTGTGTGGCGAGAGGGCAGCAGGGTGTGGACTAGACAATTCAGTGTGGGAGGGGGCAGCAAGGTGTTCAGGTGCTGGACTGCTTGGGGGAAGACGCTATTGCACTGTCTAGCAGACCTGCTCCTGATGCTGCAGCATCGTCTACCTGATGGGAGGGGGTTAAACAATTCGTGGCAGGGATGGTGGAGGTCCTTCACAATGCTGGTGGCCTTACGGATGCAGCGGGAGGTATAAATGTCCTGCAGGCCTGGTAGAGGGCTGCTGATGATGCGTTCAGCAGTCTGCACAATCCTCTGAAGGGCTCTGCGGTCGGAGGCGTGACAGTTTCCATACCAGACTGTGATACAGCTGGTCAGGACGCTCTCAATGGTACCTTTGTAGAAAGTGGTGAGAATGGGTTTGGGGAGGTGCACCTTTCTCAGCTGTCACAGAAAGTGCAGGCACTTTTGGTCAAGGACATGGTGTTGTTGGTCCAGGAGAGGTCTTCTGTAATGTGGACACCAAGGAATTTAGTGCTCCTCACTCTCTCCACCAATGTTGTGTGAAAGGTGGCCAGCCTAGGTCTTCCTGAAGTCAATAATCAGCTCTTTTGTTCTGTCAACATTAAAAGACAAATTATTGTTCTTGCACCAAACTCCCAGCCGTCGCACCTCCTCTCTGTACGCCATGTTGTCAATGTCCCTGATAAACCCCACAACTGTTGTGTCATCTGCAAACTTTATGATGTGGTTTTTGCTGGAGCTGGAGGTGCAGTCATGAGTCAGCAGTGTGAAGAATGGTGGACTCAGTACACATCCCTGGGGAGCACCTGTACTTGGATGCCCTGCCACATGCGTCTTGCATCCTTCCTACAGGTGAAGTGGTTGTTGACATTCTTGGCGTCTTCGCGCTTTGCCAGCTTGATGCCCTGGGAGAGGTTGGTCCCGGCTGCTCTGAGCATTTCAGCGTACTTTGCTCTGAAAGCACCATCTCGTGTTTTCAGCAGTTTGTGGACTTCTACTGTAAACCATGGCTTCGGGTTTGCCCACACCTTAACAGGTTTGATGACGGTGACATCTCCGATGCATTTGTTGATGTACCCCGTCACTGTTTCAGCATACTCATTTATGTCTTTGTGTTGGTCAGTGGTTGCCACTTTAATATGTGTTAAAAAGGACTTCAATAAGTGTTTTAAAAAAACTCAATTGTATTCAGTATTTCCCAAAGAATTAGATTCTGACCCATGAGGGATTGGGTAATCAACAAAATTTTTGTTGACTAGAGTGGAAGTATTTGTTGGAAAAAAGGCATGTGTGGCATGTACACATTATAGACATAAGTGTTAAACTGATAAAGATTACAAAACATTTTCTTAAAAAAATGTCTCATTGTGCAAGAATAAGTGCTCTTCTATGGCATTGCTCAAAGAACCTTTTGTGGCACCTTTCTTTAAAAGCAATGCCTGAAGAGGTGGGCTTTAAAACCATGCCAGAAAGATGGCATAACTGGAGAGTTAAGGAAATTCCACCACTAAGGAAACCTAGCAAGCCTAGCAAGACCTAGCCTTACAAGCAAGCTTGTGTTTTAATGGCTAGAGGAGGGCATCTTTCTTTCTAACAAAATAGTTTGGAATGTCTGTGACCACAAATGCATGTGCATGTGAATGCATGTGACCACAAACAGAAATGTGTTTCCAGTAGTAATAACATTTTGAAACTTGACCACAGGTCACCTTGCCAAACACCTGTTTTGTGATTCATTAAAACACCCACATGTCTGACAATGGTTTATGCCTCTAGCTACCTAATACACGGAATAAAGCTCCGCAATCAGACAGAACATAAAGGGAAACTCTTACTCATCTTTTACAGAATACTGCTGAACAGTAGAGACATGCTCGTTTCAGTGAACCCCTAATGTGAAGGTAAAGAACAGGGCATGTGATGAACTAGAAGAAGATAATGAAAGGTCAACCTTTGCTAATGTTCATGGTAAGACAAGAACAGATAGATGCGAAAAGAGATCCTTCTTTCTTCAGTCTTTGTTCTTGCCCTTGCTTTGACACCACCTCTGCATATTTCAATATTTAATGACCCTCAGTTTGTTGATTTGTGCAAAAAAATTGTTATTCCTGGTAGGACCGGACATTTCATAGATTCACGCCCAGCCAGTAGTATACATGAACAAACGTTCCATCAGACCTTTTTTACCATTTGCCCAGCAAATCTTGTCTATAGGGAAAATTAACTCAGAAGTCCATTTATTGCTCTCATTAACACATACAATTGCTTTTAGGAATAACGCTCTGCACTTAGCAGGCTGTAAATCCATTGTGATATTACAGGAGGATTCACTGATTGCAAAATTGCCTGTACGATTGATACACAGCAATTTTATAACCTTAGGTGACTGTTGTTTAATTAAGAGTGCTGTTCTTTGTAGTGTGCTTTTACAGTTTTATACACTGTTTTTGCATTAACCAAAGTAAAATGTGCATGACTGTGCCGTAAATGAGAAAAAACTATAGACACCCTCAGCACAGCATGGCAGAAGCTTTCTCCCTCGCCACAGATTCTGCAGCACAGCCAGACACACCGTGTCTGCTGCCACATACTGAACAGCCAGTCTCCTCCATGGAACAGGCTGATTATCTGATCCAAGGTGAGGCTCTAGAGTTTCTAGAGCCCAACAAACTGAAAAAGAGGCCTTCTGGCTGTGGTATAAACATAAAGAGGGACTGACTTTTCAGTCCAGCTGAAAATGTATTGATCCACAGTACGGGACAGTGGGTGAGCACAGCACATCAATGTGCAGCAGAGCTTAGGCTTGTTTGGTGGGGCCCCAGAGTGCTTTGTAATTAATAAAGTGGCTAAAGCCAATTCCAATGTGTGTGTGTGAGTGACCTACACAAGCCACATATACACTGCATTGTTTCTAATGGAAAATATTGATCCTGTTTGAACCATGAAAACAGGGAGAGAGGAAACATGTTTACTTCCTTTAGTGTGCACTTGTACTTACTATCACTGCCAACCTTCAGTTTTAATGCACTAAGCTATTAATCACGTTTCAGTATCCATTTGAGAACTACTGAGTAATTAGAACTATTACACAAAAGAGTGAGCTTTTTGTACAAAATAAAGAACAAAAAGCCCACATAGATCTGTCGCGATGAGATAATGTGAAGGGTAAAGGAAAGCTGAAGCAGAAGGTACTATTTACAGCAGTAGAGTCTGTATTCAGAACAGGTAGACAGCCTATCACATCACCATTCATGTGGTGTTGCCCTTCCTATTGTGAACTGTTTTAACGGGGAATAAGAATGAAATTTAGCAAGCTCATCTACTCTGCTTACTGCCACCACCAAACAGAGATAATTCCGGAAATGTCTTATGTTCCATCTGGTCTCATACTTTTGCTTCCCCGAGAGGCTTCGGGAAGTTTAAAAGACTCAGAGAATCAGAAAGGAAGACAAAAGTAATTTAACAAGATGCTAATAAATATTGCAACCCCACTGAAAGCTATGGCCACCTTTATGTCTCAATTTCCGATGGAAAATAAATGACATAGGTTTTTATTTTGGACCTACCTTTTATATGCAGGAATGTGTCTGATCATCATTGATGTGACAGCCATTTTGAAGATAAGAATGAAATTAAATCATCTCAAAGCCTGAAGAGTTTTCTAAAATGATTAGGTGACCTTCACAGAAATGAGCCACTCTCACACTGCAGATCTCCCACAGATGTGCCACATTGCATTATGTGTCGCTGAGTGAGGATGGCGCTGAGACAGATGTGCGCATGAGCAGCTGCCTTCATTACTTTTCATGTTCTAACCTTGAGCGGACTTATGAATGGGCTTGGAGGAACTCCTTTCGTTGCCAACAGGGATAACTGCCATTAATTTTTTCCTTGTCCCTCTTTTTTTTTCAAAACGTGTGGGTTTGTCATAGCTGACTAACCTTTTGAAATAGCAAGGAAAGTAGGCAGATCGATAAAGGCGCAAACTCGACAGGAAAGACATAATATGCCTTCCACAGAGGCGTGAACCTTCTACTCTGGAAAGAGCTCAAAAAGTTGAAGAGAGTGACTGCTTTATGAAACAGAACTGGTGTCATTTCAGGCTCACTCATAAGTTCTTCTTCAGCATGGCCTACCATGGCTATCTTCCGAGACATTTCAAAGGATCAAACACGCTGAGCAGAAGGACTATTATCCTCAATTCAATACACAGTCTACGCCTGTGACCTTGCTTCAGTGGGACAAACTGAATTCACATGTAGAAGACGTGTGTTAAGTAGTCAGACAGTTTTATTTGTGGTTCTTCTTGGCTTCCCCCTAAATTGCCCCCTGCCTCCATGATGCACCCATCTTCCAGCCGAGTCCATTTGTGAACTTCAGCAAACAAAAGTTAACTTTTCCTGTTAGTTTTTTGTTCATATTGTTTATATTTCATATTCTGTTTGCTGCAAACATAAACCATGATAAATTGGAGAGACTACAGGAGAACAGTGCTGTCAAAAAAGTACTATGCATCCAAAAATCGCAGAAAAGCATGTGTAAGTAAAACTGGCTTACAAGTTCCTCTGACTGCAAAGAAGCAGTTGTCTGCTTATATTGTTTGCTGATAAGCAAATCAGACCACACCTTCCATTTCAAAGCCAAGCAGCTCAGAGCAGGAGCTGCAAATGATGTCTTCATGTTGTGCTTCATCATAGCCAATGGTGGAAGAAGGTTTTTAATCTTTTGGTACTCCATGGCTGTAAATGAGCATCCAGGTGGGGTGTCATGAGAAAACATGCTTTCGACCAGGCCACTGAAATCGTGCTTATTGATTGCCCCAACAGAATGCCGTGCCACTGATATAAGTAAAAAAGCCAGTCACTCATGATCCATTACTGGCCTGTGCTCATCTTTGAATATTGATCTTAGCCCATGGCCCCCAAACAGCTACATCCTGCTCTCATTTATCATCACCATACAAATCTACATGCACATCAATGTGCCTGACAAAGTCTGACATCTTAATTATTGTATTATTATTTTTAGTCTTGCTCTGTCCTAAAGTAAACATAATATGGGCTCTGTAGTAGCATTGATTCTGAAAGAGCTGACAGCACATTCAAATGTGATCACTCATGCCATTCACTGCAATGAAAACATCTGTCCTTGATAAGCTTAGGCCCAGCACTTCAGGCCAGGAAGTGACTGCTATAATTGATAGAATGTTTCTAGTAGGCATTAGGAGGGGATATGGGATTAATTTATAACAGCTAGAGTGCAGAGTGAGCAGCTGTGCTTTCAACCCTAGTCTGGTTCTGCTGTAAACACTCAGGTTTCTCTGACATTTGACAGCGTAAATCAGCACTATTTGGTCTCATCATCAAATGTTATGTCTATGTTTTACTGCTAATGAATATAGGCACAACACATTAATCCTGCAAATGTTTCGCTTTATGACAAATCTGATCCACCTGTGTAGATGTTAAAGGTTAAGATAAAGAACATTGTTATTATCAGTAGAAAAGATGGTACTCTGAACACTGACAGCTCAGGCAGAAAAGACTTTTCAAACTTGAATCAGCAACAAAATAAGTTGCTCTTTAGTTAAAATCTTATTTGTCAATTTATGCAAACTGTGGACATGTGGTATTGGTTGAGTTTATGTGGACATGTGGTATTGGTTGAATTATACAAATTTTGCAGCCATGTTGATCAAGTAAAATAAAGTGGACTGTTTCAGTCACTCTCTCATGAGGTGTAAGCTTGTTGCTAAGCTTCACTGGCTAATCACGCTCAGTTCCGTTTACTATTCACCACAGCTGTACAATGTTATAAACTTGACATGGCTTGGCTTCACAATTTTGTTGCTCAGTGTGAACATCAAGACAATTCAACTAATTTGGAGACAGATTACTAATGCTCAGACAGTAATGTAGTAATGGGCACAAGTTGTATAGCAAAAACACATATATGAATAAACTGCACATACACAAACACACTTCAAGACTGAAGAGTCAATGTCACAATTAACTGACTCAGTAATGCAGCACTATATTACCAGATTCCCTCTGTTTCAATCAGCAAAATCCTGTAACTTCATCCTGAATTTTTGTGCACTTCCAGGAAATGACATTTACTGACATTAGTCTTGTCCTAATTAGTAAAGAAAAAATGCTTACAGACCTTCCACTTTATACACAACATACTTTCATTGAAAGTGCATGTGTGGGAACCCATGTTATTGGGAACCAGATATAACAAGCAGCTTTCAAACCATGCATTTAGAATGTATATGGCCATTCCCCTATAGTTGTTAGGACTATGTCTATTTCCCTGCATTTTTAATTTTTTTTAATAGTTACAGACAACTTGCATGAAATTTTGCAGTCATTTAAAGCTTGTCAGTCAGGAAACTTAAAGTTACATTCTGGAATTGTTTGGTAGATGTTTGGTGAAAAGATATAGCTGAAAAAATGTAGCTGATATAGATGCTTTTATGAACTGTACTCCATACCTGAGCATGTTTAAAATATCACATGGTTTTTCATAAATATTTAAGTTAAGACTAGTAAATACATTCAGGAGAATTAGACAAAGTTCAGGAGAATTAGGCAAAACAACTTGAGAATGATTTGCAATGATCTGTTTACTAAGGAATCTAAGGAACAAAAACAATGACAAGGAGGACATTTCACTTGCCTGATTAGTAAAGGAGATGCTTTAACTGTCTAGCAAATATGCCTTACGGCCCCAGCTACCCATCATATTTTAGCAAAGATATTAAACTTGTGGACAGATGGTCAGACAGGCGGACACAGTGATAAGTATTGAGCACCTGGATTTCAAGCAGGGCATTAATAAATCATTAAAGGTGAGTGAATTATAATGACCAAAATGAACAGCACATGAATTTAAATAAGCGGACTTATATTTTCTGCGAGGACCTTTGTGTGGACAAGAAGCTTCTGGAGATTAGTTAAATAAAAGGGATTTTCTTTCTCTGCACTAAACAAAACACTGTTCCTCAAGGATGCTCCCTTTTGAGTGCTAATGATCGACTAGCTCCTGAATCTTTCTTAGTCTTACAAAACCTAATCCAACATTATTAAAGAAATCAATTACCCAAGATCCCTGGCAGGATGTGGATTGGTGAGACCCTTCCAATGGCCCCGCTTTACCTAGTCGTACAAACTTTCACCTCTCACATATACACACTTTCACGCACATGCGCATGCACACAGACACACTCCCACGCACAGATAGATCTTGATCAACATCAGCAACTGGAGCCCAACAGATTGTCATGACAACATATTCTGCTGCCGAGAAAGCCAGGAACACGCTTGCTGAATAACAATGGCCCCAACGCTGACTTGAGGCGAAAAAAAACTGATGATCATTTTTAAATGGAATAATAATTTCATGCAGCAAATCATGTGATTTTGCTTGCTTGTTTTAAAATAATGCTTAATTCATAGGGTTCTGAAAACATTTAAAGTTTAAAGTGGTGGGTAGGATACTTGCCTCTGGACCAAAAGGTCATGGGTTTGAATTCTACCTTCAGCATACCACCACTGGGTTCCTGAGCAAGACCCTTAACCCCACGTTGCACCAGGGAGACTGTCCCCTGCAGTTAGGGAATGGAAGTTGTTTTGGATAAAAGTGTCTGCTAAATGCCATAAATGTAAATGTAAAGTAATTAATCATGGACGTTGACTACTTTATGCTTCTCTGTCTGAAGAAGAGCTTATTAGTGCACCTTTGAGAAACTTTTCACTTCCCCTAGCGGGTCAGTGGCATCTATTTGCATTCTTTTTCGGAAAACTTTCTTCTAGTAGATTAAAAGGAGATGAAAAGTAATCAACCTGCTCTTTGGCTCTACTACCACTACAAAACCAACCCCCTTAATTTAACCCCTTACAGGACATGAAAGAAAATTAAGGGGCAACGTGCACAGACTAAGCCTGATTAAGGGGTAAAACTGAATTTTCCCCTTACTTTTTCAAATTTGGCAGTTAAATAATAGAATATCCTGAATTAACACCTTAAATTTAAGATTAAGTGGTTTTAAACCCATGCCTTAAATCTAAATGTAAGGTAAAATTAAGGGGTTGGTTTCACAAATTAACGGCCACTTAATTCAAATGAAGGGATTTGGTGTATTTTCTGGGGTAAATTAAGGTGGGGTTAATCACATTTTAAGTACATTTTGTTTCGTACTGTACTGTAGTAGGCCAATAAAGGCTGAAATAATTATCTGCGAAAGACTCATGCTGTGCTCCAGCTTCCAAAGTCCCCTCATGAATACATAAAATAGAGAGTTATGAGGAGATCCCTATCTTGTTTAAGCTATTATTATTCCATCAAATAGTTCTTCACCTCCTGGTGTGCTTGAGCTTTAAGCTCCTGGGGCAGTGAAGCAAGACTAACCTTCACTGAACTTGTGAGGGATGCAAAAGTCTTGAGCCACCCCTCATTTTTTCATATTTTGCTTCCAAAGAGCCAGACTTTCTTGTAGATGTTAATGTAGTCTCCGAGTTTCCTGAAGGTCCCTTAAAGACTCTCATTTTCAGTCCAGTCCCTGAACCTGACCAGTTTCAGAGGAGTGTTTTTAGTTTGTTAAGCAACGCAGTAAGACAGTGACCAACATATGCATCATTCAAGCATAACAAACCGCATCTAACTGAAGCCCTGAACCAGTGAAGAAACAGGAGCAGATGATTCCAGATGATCAGGCGGTGATCAGTATACTGGTGGTGCTGAATGCTGAGTGGTTGGAACTCCTTTATCTAGGCTCCTTGTATCTTTAGGCACTTTGCTGCCTGTCGCAGTAAAATTGGTTCCAATTTATTTTATTTAATCTGCTGAATATGCCAAAAATAAGACAGTTTGACAGGCATAACATAGTATTTCTGCACAAACAAGGTGATACAAGCAAAATATAAAGAACTGTTAGGCAAAGTACAAGCCTTTTTACTTTAGACCTGTGCTCCAGTAGACGTGACATCCGAGACAGGGTCAGGTAGCACTTTGGCTAAGATTTTTTCCCCACGAGGTTGAAGATCTACCTCAAATATTTGCTGCACCAAAGTCAGTGCACTTTGTTTGAACAAGTTAGCACATTAGCCTTAATAACGCAAGGACACCTTTCAACACCCTTTAAACACAACCCACCTGCCTTCATCTTCCTCATTAAAATAAATTATGCTAATTTCCTCCCTTCCTCATCTTTTAAAAAAACCTCCCTTTCCAAACTTTGTGAACAAAGTAGAGAAAATAATTACTGGACTTCCTCTGGGGATAGGCTAACACTAAACGTGAAGTAGAGGTGGGCGATATATTGATTTTATTGATTTATTCGAATTTACAGTTCAGGACGATGTGCTTTTATGAAACACATCATTCTACTCGGGTAAATTAGCATGGCACAATGTAGTAGTGTTGGTGCCCAAGAAAGGTCTTGCTACATCCGTAATATGGAATTGGTTTGGTTTTGTGCCGTCGGACACAGACAAACAAGTCCAGCGGCGTGGCCTCTTAGCGTCCTCTGGACTGGACGACTCTCTGCAGTGCTAGCATTAGCCATGTTAGGTAGCAGATGCCATTTCAGATGCTTTGTAGAACGCCAGTACGGTCACTGTACTTTAACACAGGCTTGCAGATTGTGCAGGTCTCCGTGCTGTTTGTGTGTCTAGAGCAGTGCTTCTCAACCTTTTTTTGAACAAACGCCCCCTGACCTCATCATGAGCCTCTTGAATCCCCCCCACACACACACACTTCGCTCCCATTCATTTTAATAGGGCAGACCCTTAATAATAATAATAATAATAATAATGAGGATGGTGATAATTATGGTTGTCTAAGTGTTGTCTTTGAGTAGCCTTATGAAAACTATATTTGAAGAAAGACCTCAAGTACTGGTCTATAATTTTCGTTTAACTCATTCTTATAACACTTTTCTTAAGAATACTATTTATGAAATGCATAATTCCTAGTACACAGTAGGTATTTCACTGCATTGTGCAGATTCATTCCAATAAGAAGCCATGAATCCCAGATCATTTTGGAGGTTTAAACCACTTTGGGCCAGGCAAATATCAACTTCCCACGACACAGCAGACATCCCACTATGAGGAAAAAGTGGAATTCTTCTGGTGGAAAGCCGTGCCCACCCATGTCTGTCCAATGAAAACTCTGGAGGAAACTGAGCTTTTGAGTAAGGGGCATGTCCCCTACAGCACCGTGCTGCTGCTCACACAGTTCACTTCGCCACGCATTTTTACTTTAATTAAAACAGCGCATATGTTTCATTCTTCTTTTAATTTCTGGTTGGTAACACCAAAAGCAATGCATAAGGGGCTTTTAAAAAGCAGACATCTTCGAACTCTCATGCTCCCCAAGCTGCTGCTCCACGGCTGAGCCCAGCTCCGCTGCTACCAAAACGGAGCACAGCGCAGTGGGCGGAGCTACCAACACGGAGCACTGCACAGTGGGCGGAGCTACCAACACGGAGCACCGCACAGTGGGCAGAGGTACCAGGCCAGTTTCTCTATAATGAGGCAGATCTCCGCGGTCTGTACCGCCTCCTGTAAACAACTGGAACCAATGAAAACCCAAAATGGAATGAGAGCGCACAGAGTTTTCCGTTACAGCTTGTTGATAACTGTTGAGTCAGTCATGCCTGAGAGCTCTCCTATTGTCTGCAGCATATGTCCTTTTACATGTGACAGTGAATGGAAGCAATAAGCTGCAACTGTCTCTCATGATATATCCTGTACCACGGGGTCAAACAAAATGACAATACAATACATGACAAACCCTTTAAAAAGGGTATAAAAGATATAGCATTTTCTACATGAAAATTTTGAAGAACACAAAGAAAGTAGTTTAAGATTATTGCAATTTGTGATTTCTTTGACATGAAGGAAAAAGTTATTGTTTTTTAGAACAGGAATTTAGAACAAAATAAGTATCAGATGAGATGTGTAAGAGCCACACAATATGTCCTCAGACACAAGGTGTATCCCTTGCTTAGACCAGTGGTTCTCAATCTAGGGGAAAGTGCCGTAAGGGCTGTAGAAATATTTCAGAACCTGTATCTCTACATAGTATTTTTTAGTAATTTGTAATACTTAATCATTTTAGTGGTTTGTTAAATGTGCTCTGACATTATCTAAAAAGTGGAAACTGTACATGAGGGCCAGAGGTTGGGTTAGACTGTATTGCTACAAATTCTGACTGCTATAAACCTAGCTTTTATAAGTGACACATTTGTGGAATGTATTTGTGACAATGAAAGGCTAGCCTACAATTTTATTCTTTATTAACTTATTATTAACTTATTTACTTTCGTCAGATCAAATGTTGCATTCAGCTGACACAATGTGACAGACATCCAAGGTCAGTCAGGACATTCACAACACAATGACAATTTTAATTGTTTGTCTAAGAGACCATTTATATGTTATAGCCCTCTCCAATATCAGTATTGTAAAGTCCAGTACTGGCATGATTAACTAACAATACATTCTAAAGCCCAGCAAAGTTATAACAAAACAGGCATAAAATGCTTGCTGGGAATCTGATACAGCAACATTAGCGTGTGGCCTCAAATAAATTTAACCTCTGCAGCACCTATATGCACTACAAAGACACATCAGCTTCATATTAGAGACTAATTCATCCAATTAACCTTGAATGAAGAAACAGATTTTATTATGGAAAGCCCTAGGAACACATACAAAAAACAAGCTAGCACCCAGAGAGTGTTTTTCTGTCTTGCTGTCCAAGAAAAGTTTGAAGTTATCTAATCATTACGTCCGGATCTGTTGCTCCAAATGCTGTCATATGATAACAGGCAATTTGCCACAATTTGCAAATGTCTGGGGGAAAATATATACTTTTTTGGCACGAGAAGCTAGCCAATTCCACATATTGCAGCTGAGCTGGGTGTGCCATTGGTGCCACTGGACCGGTTTGAGACACCAGAAGCAGATGAGCAACACTTGTGTTCGAGGGGTGCAACACCATCATTAGCCATAAGTGGCACTAGGAAAACAGGAATGAGTTTGGCCACAGGCCTGCTCCACATGTTATTTGCAGAAAATTAATTCTGACTACATGAAAGACAGTTGTAGCTATAGCAAATAAAAAAACAATCCAAGAGTCTCTACTGGGGTTGCTCTATGCCTATGACAAGCTCAGAAGCTTCCTTCTATAGGGCTTCCATTTGTTGTTATTGCTTTACTGATGTCTTTGTTTTAGCCCTTCTCATTGTTGCATCTAATGGATTTTTTCATGCTAGCACCCCAGGAGTGCTGTGACGAGGGCTAGTGGGGGGAAGGGTGTGTATTCATGTGTCTCACACAGGCATGTGTGTGTGCCCTGGGGTCAGTGCTGGGATGAGGTCATGCCTTCTCCATAAGCTCAGATAGCTGAGGATGAGCCTCCCTGTTTATCCCCCAACTCCAACCCGTCCCATCTGGCTGGTGCTGGTCTCTGACTCTTTTTCTTTGACAGGATACTACATCACAATAGACTGCTAACATCTGCGCTGAGAGCCCTTCATGTACTAAGACTGCACATGACAAGCTATTTTTCTAGCAGGACAAAGCTTGGCCATGTTGTGCACTGAGTTGGCCCATTGTCTTCTGTAGACTGGGGTAGGATGAGGGTGGGGGGACGGGGGGTGGGGGGGTGTCGAGGTATCTAGAGCCTTGAGAACTTCGTATTAAAAAACATCCAAGCCCTCTATAGCTCTGAGAACTGCTTCACTCCAAGATAAAAACAAAGAATGACCTCAGAAAGATGAAGAAATAAATCACAGGTATGATAAGAAGGACTATACTGTGCACTGTTCCATTAAAGGCTGTCTGGATGACCTTGTAAGCAAACCCCTGTGAAACATATTCTCTTCATTTCAAAACATGTGCACTCTTAGAGAACATATTGACCTCATACTGGAAGCACTGTGCTCCTGATCAATTTAACATTACCTTTGCCAGTTGTGATGCAAAAAGCATTCACTATACGACAGACATTACATTCCCAATGTCTCAGCTCATCCTCAGAGAGCCCTTCTGTGGGTGATATCCTTTCAGGGACCCACCCATTCCCCCTGCCCTAAACCTCATAATATAATGAGATGATTCTGCCCTTTTTCACTGTTAATATCAGAACCCACACGCTGGGACCAAGAAGCCCCCCAATGTTGCAAATGTCTATTGTATGTGCTCAGTCTGCAGGATGTGCCTGAAGGTCTTAATGACTAAAGGCTCTGTTTAAGATATACTCCAGCTGCCACCTATCACATTCACACAATTTTTCTCTTTTATTCACCCAATAAAAACTATTAGTAACCAAAAGCTTAGATAAACATTCTCCTTTAAGAATTCATTATGTTGTACCTCACTTGTTTTTTCATGTTTGTCTCAATTCCACTCTAACAAGGTCTTCTATTTGGAATGCTTGTCAAAGTTGGACTCCTTTTAGAATAACTGTACTTGCACAGGCATCAGAAAACTTCCCATACTATCTAAGGATGCTGATTTAAAAATCATATAGTGATATAGTGATATACTGATATAGTGCCATTTCAAAAAGAAACAACTTTTGCACAAGGAAGCACCCATATAATCCAACAAGAAAATTAATTCATCTATTATTCATCTACAGACTGTAAGACAAAAATGCATGGCAGTGAGAAGAGAACAGAGCATCAGAATGGTCAGTATGCTTTTCCAGAAGCTATACACAACATCTTTTCTACCAGTCTCTAGTCTGACAAGCTGTGAGGGAGCTTGGGAAGACTGATCCAACTCTCCAACACTTCTATGTCAAGAACAGTTCAGAGGAAGAAATCAACAACCAAGTTTGCAATACTTTTTCCACCTACCTGCTTCTCACTTCCATATTTGTGATTGGATATTCATTTGTGAAACAATCATTACCATATGAAAATGAGCTTTAGTTTTCCACAGGCTCCAGGTTCTAAATCTCAGTTTCCACGGATACACCTACAGTGTACCAAGCCTGTAGGTGTATGCGTATGTGCGTCACTGACGTTATTATGCTGTGGAATAAAAAAGAATGAAACAGGGACTCTCACCTATGTATGGTCCAGTTGAAGGTAGATGGTGGATAGTAGAGCAGGCAACGGAGCAGGAAAGAAAAAAAGATAAGTCTTAGTTACAGCACACAATAAACAGAAAATCTCTTGGTTACAAATGTCTTGGAATATGTAATACCAGTATTAGTTATCAGGTTTCATGGCATATGTGGTATAATAACATCCTACTTAGAATAAAATATATATATATACACATACATACATACACACACGCACACACACACTTTTGAAAAAAGTAGCAATCACAGATCCCCAAGCTAGAAGTCTAAGCATTAGGCCACATGCTCCTACAATCATCAACCAAGTATGAAATTCATATATGCAAAGTGTAGTGAGTTAAGCTATATCCAGCTTTTCCTCTATACCTGCCTCTATTGGCACTCTTTTTGTCTCAGGAGTCATCTGCAATCACTCTGCACCAACACACTATAATATGTCGTACATGGATAAGAGCTATATGCTAAAGCCAGCCACCTCTATACCTCTACTAACAAACCTTTCTTTCAAGATTGTTGTTAACTTTCATGTACCTTACAGCTGCTAAAAGGAACCACTTTCAAGCAACCCAAAAAGTCAGTTTTAAATAATCCACTGGACTGTAGACACAACAGATGTATACACACCTAAAACTTAAGAAGAGGCATTTTTTATTAAGAGGTTGGCACAACATGGATAAAATATTATACTGCCATTATATTATTCGACTGTTTGAATATATTAAAACCATTCTGTTGAATCATTACTGACATTATATTATTGATACTGATATGAATATGATAGAATTAAAGTGCTTACATCATGAAAAGCCAAACTGTAATCGCTTGAATGAAATGAAGTTTGCTGTAGTATGAAAACACTGTTAAAGTTTAAAAATGCACCTGTCACTCTCCAGTCCATAAATTAAAAAAAAATCAAAAACAACTCATTTTGAGCCATTCTGATGTCCATATTTCCACATATTCAGCCTGTAGCAGTTCTATTCATGTTGGCATTATAAGACCTGGACTGCAACTGAATCAGGCACAATCCAGGGCAGCATGCCCATTTATATATGCTCATTTACATGTATAGGTCTTAAAGGTGAAGTGACTGATCTGATTCATCTGAAGGAATAAAAATTAATTATGGTGGTTTTTGGTATTTCAATTCACACAATTATCATAGTAGACATATAGAAAAATAAATGTGAACAATTTAGCCTGCTTCATTTTGACGAAATTAAGGTTTTTTTTTAAAGTACTGACTGCACTGATTCACACTGCACTGATACCCACAGAAGCTATGACTGACAAACAATATGTGTCTCTGTCTGTATGAAGACATATGCCAATGTAATACACTCTTACATGTATGCGAATGTACAGGCATCATGAGAGGAACATTGTCCTCTGTCCTCTGATTATTTTCCCCACAAGTCTTCTTTGTTTTAAACAGTTTTCAATGACGTCTTCCATGCACAATAACATGCATAGCACTATTGTGCAAGCCTTATACAAGTGAGAGGATGTTATCTGAACCACATTCATCCTCAAAGCTTACTATCACACGCCATGCATCACAAAACAAATTTGGATGGATGAAATACGCCAATGTCGTTGCATCAATCAATATGTGAGGGTGGGAGGGCCATATTAATCAGCTACCTCAGCTGTTTTAACTGCTATTTCTTATTACTTGTTGCTCTTGTCCTCCTTTAATGTTATAACGACGAGCATACTGCTCCTCAAACTGTATATTCATGACTCTTTTCATGTGTACCTCAGAAATACAGTAAACCTACTCTCATCCTACAGCAGGTTAAGCAAGCAAGCACATATCCTTATTCAGCATGTCTCCAGCCCTGCTCAGAATTAATAGGAGACATTGGTCTCAATTACAGGCGCTGAATAAAATGCTATAAACCTGGCTTGCAAGAACTAAAATAAGATCCGCTCATTGAAACAGGTGTGAATAGCTTTTACCTGTCTGGTAATGAAACACTTAATAAATATTGTAGGTAAACATGTAGTGATATAAGCAGTGTTGGGCAAGTTACTTTAAAAATGTAATTAAACTACTGATTACTCCTTTGAAAAGTAATCAAATTACTAATGT
>JBBPCY010000023.1:5627063-5650771 GCA_037974405.1 Brachyalestes nurse
AAACGTATATTTCTGGGCTGATCTTGCCTCCATCCCAAATATGGGATGAAGCCCCATGGACAGTGAACAGGTTAAATTATTGGTAATTACTTCTGCTGTTGGATTATAATATAAAATCTTCACCCACTGGCAGAAATTCTATCCACATCCAAAGCAGCTGAGTACATCAAATAAATAAGACCATTCAACTCTGTCAAATGCCTTTTCGGCATCTAACGATAAAATACATGTATCTTCAGAGCCATCCATCTCATGAACGATATTCAGTACTCACCTGATATTATGGAAGTCCTGTCTATTTCGTACAAAGCCATTTTGGTCCATTCATATTAGGGAAGGTAAATGAGCCTCCAATCGAAGCGCTAAAATCTTGGCTATAATTTTTGCATCGGAATTCATTAAAGAAATCGGTCTATATGATTCACATCTGTCCAAGGGCTTATGGGGTTTGGGAATGAGTGTTATTAACGCAGCTCTAAGAGAAGGAGGAAGACAGCCCTCTAGCATAGACTCTTCATACATTTCTAATAGATATATATATCAATTGGTATTCCATCTGGTCCAGCTGTTTTACCGCTTTTCATATTCATTACAGCGTTTAAAACTTCTTTACTAGTTAGCGGTTCCTCGAGTTGTCTTTTGGCTTCACTGCTTATAGAAGGGATCAGAAGATTATCTAAAAATAATGTTTGCTCTGTGCTCCATCCTGCAGATTCTGCAGTATATAGTAATTGGAAGAATTTATTGCTTTACTTGATTGTAATTGTTTAAACTGCCAAGCCAAAAGTCTACCTGACTTCTCTCCATATTCATAAAATGTTTGTTTAAGACGGATTAAGCTTGCTTCAGCTTTTGCTGCAGATAGCTCATTGTCCTGTGCTCTTATAATGAGCAGCTCCTGCTTAAGTATGCTTGAATTTGACAGATCTGAATATATATCTTCTTCCAATTTCCGAATTCTTTCATCCAAATTCTGTAATTCCAATTTCCTTTTATTATTTACAGAGCATGTGTAGCTTATCATTTGGCCCCTGATGTATGCTTTAAAAGCTTCCCATCTTACAGATGCAGATGTTTCTTTCAAATTAGTTCTAAAGAATAAATCAATATGAACACCAATGAACTCCATAAATTTTGGCTCATAAAAAAAAAAATCTGATGGAATAATTTATTTGAAATCAAAAAGTAGTCTATTTGCGAATATGATTTTAGTGATGAGCTATAACATGAATATTCAGTTTTGTTGAGATATTTTCTCCTCCATGGATCACATAAATCAAGTTCCTCCATAAAACTATGTAGTTTTTTCCTACTTTGCATGTGAGCCATGTCTTTACTATTGTACCGATCTAAATATGGATTTAATGTTACATTAAAATCTCCTCCTATAATTAAATAACCAGGTTGAGAAGCTAATTTTAAAAACAAATTTTCAGAAAATTCTGGGCTGTCAGAGTTGGGCCCATACACATTTACAAGGGTAATAACATTATCTATAAGAAAGCCTTGAACAATTAGATATCTGCCTGACTTCTGAGATCTGAGATCACCTTTGATATTTTAAATGGAGTGGCTTTGTGAATCAGAATCATTACTCCCCTATAATTGGATGCATATGAAGCAGCAAACACTTCACCTGGCCATCTTCTACGCACTTTTATCAAATAAAATATGGGTTTCTTGTAGAAGCACAATAGGTGTTTTAAATTGTTTATGTCTAGTCATAACCTGTTTTAACTTTGAAAGTTTACCTAATGTTCTATTTCATTGGGTTGTCTGTGGTTAAGTTAGTGACCAATGGCTCTTTCACTGCTAGCCAAGGATGTGTTCCTAGCAGTAGGACCAACCAGACCTGTTGAAAAATCTTTGCAATATAGTGGGAATGGGGTTAATGCCGGTTTGTTCGGTTTAAAAGGGGTAAATGCCGCTTTGATTTGTCTAATGGTTTGTCTTTTTCTTCTTTTCCATCTTTCCCCTCTTCTGTTATGGGCAATTCTATTATTTTTCTTCTTTTTTGTGTTATGATCACAGAAATATGGATATGTAAGGTTGTTAAATATGTCAAGTGATTCTAAAATAACATTTATATCCTGGAATGTGAGGAGGTTAAGATTAGTCAAACATTTTTTCTCAAACATTCATTAAACTGACTGAGTCTCTTGAGTTACATGTAAATATATTGTCATAATTTTAACAAACCAGTATAAACTGTTAATGGTCCCATTACGTATTCGAGTTCAACCAAAGCTTAATTACCTCAATTATGGTGATAGCTTTGAGAAATAAAGCTGCAAAACTTGAAATGGGGTAATGGAAATCTTCTCATTACTCTCCTGGCGCTTCTCCGAATTCCTCTATGCATTTCTGTACAACCCCCGCCGACTCGCAGATCCTCTATTGGCCCTTATGCATGAAGCTCAGTTTGGCTGGATACACAAATCTGTATGGAACATTCAGTACCTGGAGCCGTTTCTTCACCTCGTCGAATTGCTTTCGTTGTTTCCTTACCGCTACTGAGAAGTCCGGGAAGAACATCACCTTGTGTTCCTGATATTTCATGATTCCCATCTCTCTAGCAGCCTGTATCACTCTTTGCTGATCACGAAAGTTGAGGAATTTCATAATCAGCACTCGGGGATATTGCTGGTGCTTAGTCAAGAGCCTGCTGTTTCGATGCGCTGTTTCGATGATCACCGGGCTCGGAAAAGTGGATGCTCCAAACACGTCGGTGAGACACTTTTCCAGAAAGTTTGCAGCATCCGTCCCTTCCGCTTTTTCAGGCAGGTTCACTAAGTGGAGATTGCACCGACGGTTGTGGTTTTCTAGGTCATCCAGATCCGAGCTCAGCGTTACAATTCGACTTTCCAGTACATTCACTGTTTTCTGTAGTTTTCCCACATTATTCTCAGTTTCGCTAATTCGGTGCTCAGCTTCTGATAATCTGCCCCCAAACTTGGCAATTTTGTTTTTAATCCTTTGAATAGCATTCAGGATGCCTTCGAATTGGGATGTGAAAAAGTGTTTAATGTCTGCAAGAGCCTTCATCACCTCATTCTGTTCGTTGTTAGCTGTTTCGTCACTTGTTAGCTTGGAACTATCTTCATTGCCGACAGCAGTTTCTTCAGTTGTATCAGGATTTTTCCTTGTATTTCTTCGATTTGCATTGGCGAAGCAATATTCTTTATGACCACGGTTGAACGTAGAAGCTGTTTAGTCAGTTGAGTATCTTAATGTGTCCTAAAAGTAGTAATCTGGTTGTCTGTGGTAGTAGCGTTGAATCGTGCGTCTGCTTAGCTCGCCGCCATGTTAGAACCCCACTATTCCAGCTTTTATGATGAAAGGCAGACATCTTTCTCACCCAATAAGAGGGTTTAATGTTATTGAGCACATTGTAACTAAAACTGAGGAGACCAAACAATATTGTACATTGAGAAAAGCCTTTCCAAGCCTGAAGAAGAACAAGATAAGGGCATTTATCAAGGCTATCAACGACGAACAAGCGTGTGCGTATACAGAAAAGGACAGAGATTCCAAAGCACAGTGATACACTAGTAGAGTGTCGTGTAGCTTGTCCACCACTCCAAAATGATATGACAATATGATATTTGAGCCAGACATTAACCCTAAATGGCCTGAAGGTCTGTAATTTTGTGACACTCTTGTAACATTACAAAAAAGTGTTGATCCCAGTCTTCACGCTTGCCATCTCTAATTCAATAGCCAGAGACATTTTCATAGCAGGGCGCACCTCAGTTGGGACAGTTCAACCTGTAGTGACGGTGTTACCTATTCTAACCAGTAAGAAAAATGGTAACACCAGCCTGTATAATTCAGGCTGTCGCAAGTTCTTGACAGCATAGCTGGGGAAGCTTGGGATCCACCTGTTGACTTGAGTCACCTAGATTAGAACAGGAGAGAGATAGTGAGGTGGATGCTTAGGGAAGAGCACAGTTTCTTCTCAAAATTAGACAGTCATATTGGATGTATTGAACCGTGTAGGAATTAGTTTTAAAATAAAATTTAGATATTCTCCACCAGAATCAGTTTAGGCTGATTCCCCTATATATTAATACATTAATTAGTTAATATTCAATTATTAATTGCTTATTTATTTATTAATTAGGGGGTTTCTATTAAGCAGGGTTTGATAAGGAATCCAGCATAAACTATTCGGCCAGTTCAGTAGGAGTACAATCATTAACCCTTTAAAACTCTTTATAACTGCGCATTTAGAAGAGTTTACTTGTATAGGGGCATTAGTTCATTATTATTATGGTAATTAGCTTAGGTAACGTTTATTGCAGCCATGAAGGGACCTTCTTTGAATGAAGAAGAAAAGACTCACTGATCACGCTACAACATTTATTTACACAAGACAACATAAAACACACAAACTAAAATGAATTAGATGATGGGATAACGGTATAAATAAGCTCACTGAAAGTTACCGAACACAAGCTCCTGACCCAAGCAAAAACAGCCCAGTCTCTTCAGCACAGTTTAGGCATGTGAAAAAACATTTGTCAAATTAGGAAAAGCTTGTACTTATGAGCCGGCCCTTTGGATGGAGTGAATTCTTGGACGTCAATCTTGCAGAAGAGATGGAGCTGAGACTTGGATGTCCATCTTGGGCCAAAGAGATGGTGTGGAGATGCAGGCCGTGGGTCTTGAGTTGAAGGCAGGAAAAAGTGAAGATGCCGGAGTTTCTTTGATGGGGAAGCAGAGTGGAGTTTATTTGAGAGAGAGAGGGCTGGTTTACTCTGTCCCAGGGTGTGCTCAAAGGTCTGTGGCAAAGTCTGCCCTTTAATGCTGACCAGAGGCCGTGCCCCCATTTTGGCCACTGGCCAGTCAGAGGCAGTACAAATGAGTATTTCCCTAAAAGAAGGCCCTGGGACCAGATGGTGTATTCTCCTCCTGCCTCAAAACCTGTGCTGATTAGCTGGTTCTCATCTTCACCTGCATCTTCAATAGATCCCTGCAGCTGTGTGAAGTCCTCTTCTGCTTCAAACACTCCACCATTATCCCTGTTAATTCAGGATGGTGATGAGTTTGCATACCGGCAGGAAGTTGAGCGACTGGTACTCTGGTGCAGTCAGCACAACCTGGAGCTGAACACGCTCAAGAATGTAGAGATGATAGTGGACTTCATGAGATATCCCTCAACGGTGCTCCCCCATGTCATATCAGACTGTCAGGTGTCTACTGTGGAGACCTTCAAGCTCCTGGGCACCACCATCTCCCAGGACCTGAAGTGGGAGACCTCCAGTAGAGGATGTACTTCCTGAGACAACTGGGGAAGTACGGTCTTCCACAGGAGCTGCTGATCCAGTTCTACATTGCAGTCACAGAGTCTGTCCTGTGCTCCTCCATCACAGGCTGGTACAGAGCAGCCACTAAGACAGGAACAGACTGCAGTGCACTTTATGTACACTCTGTGGTATATATCCTGTATTGAGATTTAGATTGTTTATTGTATTGCATTGTTCATTGATACACTTATTAAAAAAATCTGAATTTATGATGTGGTTAAAAAAAAGGCCCAAAATGCCTATTTTTATAGTGTAAACCCTAAATATGCCCCCAAATATGCTCCCAAAATACTTTAATGTCATTTAAAACTTAGCTTAATACATTACCCTTAAAGAAAATGTAAAGGTAAACCTGTATCCATACTGTAGTTTACATTGAACTGCTGTCTTCCGCAGTGCTAGAATGTAAAATACAGAAGTTACCCCTATATATACTGTACTGTAATTTAAAAAAAAAACAGTAATAAATACATTTAACCCTTTAAGCGCCAAAGAATTGCGACAAGACATCATCATGAACACAATAGACTGTAGTTACAAATATAATGTGAAATAGCATTTGGCTTCCCTACCACTAGTTGGCAGACATGTAGTACTTCGATTTAAGACCAAAATTACGTCATCTTCCTGTTCAAAGATTCGAGTAAACAGCAGTGGAGTCCCGAGTCACTGCTGCGTGAGCAGCCACAGAGCGCAGTTCAGTTCACAGCGCACAAGTAAGCGTGTGAGATTTGTGAGAGAAAAACACCAAAATGGTTAAAAAAAAGTCCCGTGATGGTGTCTTGTGAATGTTATTCACCTATTCTGACTCTGACTCTATTCCCCATATTTGCCTTTTGGAAAAGACGCTCGGTCGTCTAACACTCGCGCGTCTCCCGGTACAGCTTTGGAGCGTAGCGGCGACGCCATGCAAGCTGAGAATGTTCATGAAGCACAAACACGTGTTTATTTCGACACTTTGCCTAACAGGAAAGTGGGTGGCAGTGGTGAACATGGTCATAGTGTCTGTAGGAGATGTTTTGGTCGAGATAGAGGCAGCAGGATTGGGAGAAATGGGTCTGGAAGCAGCTGTAGCATTAGCTCTCTCCATCCAGTGCTCCAAATGGGGTGGGAGTCTCTGTGCTACACTGTGTATGTGAGAGAGCTGGGAGACATAGGAGAGGCAGCAGGGGTGATCTGGATCTGAATAGGGCTGGAAATAGTGATGACAATGGTGGGTGGGTTTATTTGAGAAACGAGGAAGTGTATTAAGACTGGATCAAACGCTTTGATTAGCCTGTTGGTGTATAAATGTCATTATAATGTCATCATATTCAAATTACATAAGTATATTTATACCCCACATAAACTTTGGGTCATGCCCAACATTTTTCTAATTTACAGTACATCTCTATCTTTAACCCCTTTTAAGCCACAATTATTTCTTTAAAAGAAACCCTGGCACTTAAAGGGTTAAGAAGAACAAAACAAAAAACATGAGAACACTCAGAGAAACACTCGAGATGCGTCACAGGGCAGCAGCCAAAGAGCAACTAGGAGAAATAAATAACAGTCTATATATGTACAAATAATAATTACATACATTTATTAACATGTATCTTTATATCTATATTAGGGGCTTTACACAGTTAAAAAATAATCTAATTAATTACAAGCTCTGTAGTTAATTAATCTAGATTAATCGCACACATTGTTGCTATAAAATAATGTAATAATTTAAGTGAATTAAGTGCCATATGAGTGAATATATAATCAACATTAATGGCTTTCAACGTCTCTTTTATTTAATAACTGTTTCTGCACTATTCATGTGTAATGGTCACAGCAATCAAAAATATGACCTAATATGCTGAGGGAATTTTTTTTTACATGCTTCAGCAAGAGCCACGATAGAACTAATTTCATCTATAAGGTGCAGTTTAAGACAATGTATATACAAGCAAGGATTTCAGAAACATTTTAATGTGGGGGTGTGCTGCACTCTGTGTCTCGCGTGTTTCACTCATACGTCGCCACCTAATATAATAGTTCTGGTATTCGGATGAATTATGCTGCCTTGTCGAAAAATCCTACCGCAGCGCAAATCGACAAGCACAGTCTATCAATAAACGCTATCCTGTGGAAAAATGCTCCCTTGAGGTTTATACAGTTCATACAGTTTATAGTCAGTTTGTAACACTGATAATGATGAGAAATAGGCAAACAATATGCATAATCAGAGAAAAATATATTTATTTAAATGAGAAGAGCCTAGATAGACAGATAGATCTTTTGAGGTGCATAGAGCCAGTTTATATAGTCAGGTACTAACACTGAGAAATGCTACCATGAAGCAGGGCTCAGGCTACTTCAAATCGTTCCATGTTTACAGTGTGTGGTTGTTCTGGATAGTGCTGATGTTTCCTAGCTTCAGTTAGCATTATGCAAACTGCAGAAAAAGGCATTTTAGAATCAGAATAAGAAAACTGTATTGATCCTAGAGGAAATTGCTCATGTAATGACTGCAAAGACACAGACCCCAGAGTAGTGACATACACTCATTTGCTAGTGCACTGAAGACAGTGTGTAGGAGCAAACAAGTACATGTACACTTCAAAAGTAACAAAAGAGTCTTTAAAATACTAATCACCATAAACCTGTAACCTAAAGATTGCAAAGATAAACCAGTTTCCCTAACACTAGGTAGCACTGAATCCCGAGACTGTGGAACTGTACATGTTTCGACAGAACACCAGACCGGGTTAAAGTCACATGGTGCGATTAATCAGCATACATTTTTTATGCATTTTTTTTAATTAATTGATCAAAATGAATGCATTAATTCAACACCTCTACTTTATATATATAAATCCATATTGCGTACTCATTGTAGATTATCATGAATTATAATATTCAGTATATTGTTCATTGTGCCTTTACATATTGCTGTTGTTTTATACTGTTGTACTTGAGAGACAGCATCGACCGGAATCAAATTCTTTGTATGTGTTCGCTCACATACTTGGCCACTAAACACGATTCTGATTTTGAATACCTCACACTGAATTGGGCGATCTCAGAAAAGTTCAGAGACTGTTTGTACTATGCCCCAACCTTCACTGTGCTCAGTGGCAATAACCCACTAACTTATGTCCTGTCCACTGCAAAACTGAATGCCGCCACATCAAGGTGGGTTGCAGAGTTAGCAGACTTTCACTTTACCATTAAATACAAACTAGGGAGAGAGCACAGTGACACAGATGCCTTATCCAGAATGTTTAGACATTTATGAAGGAGTGTTCTGTGGAACTGTCTTCTGACTTCACTATGGCCACAATCCTATAGGACTCCAAAATGGACTGGTCAGTAGCTCTTGCAATCTCCTCATTAACAATGAAAACAATTCTCCAGTTGAGTCAGTCACACCAATTCCAACAGAACAGTTAAGGAAAGCACAACAGTCTGAGTGTTCTGAGCTCCAAACCACTAGCTAAAAACATTCAGCCCAAACACAAAGTATTTGTTTAGGGAGTGGGACAAGCTTACAGCGGCTGATGATGGTGTAATGTACAGGTCACTCTGGCCCGCAAACAACTGGTCTTGCCCGAGCAGTACAAACTAACTGTGCTGTGGTGGCTAACTGGCGTTACCTATAATGGCGGTGTGCGTCAGTTGACACAGTGCCCAGTTTTGCACAAGATGCTTCCTGATACCACGCTGCTGCAGTTTGTTCAGCGTTTCGTTATGCAGCCTGCCGGCAGACATCCATGCATGCTGCAGCCAGCAGACACAGCAAGTGTCCAGTGGAATTTGGACCCAGAGCCCGTCATACAGCGCCAGTTGCCATATCAGAATCAGAATTGCATTTATTGGCCGAGTATGTGAGCAACACATACAAGGAATTTGATTCCGGTCGATGGTGCCTCTCAAGCACAACAGTATAAAACAGCAACAATATGTAAAGATACGTGTGTACATACACCTACACCACACCCATATGTCTCTTACAGAGCATGCTTGCTGCCCAATAGACGCCAATAGACGCGATTCTGATTCTGAGCATGATGAAATTGCGTCAGTTGACGCTATCAGCCGTTCTAGTGTTAAACACATTTGTGGAATCGAAATAGGGAATCGATAAGAACCAGAATCAATTAAGTGGAACCGGAACTGGAATCTGAATTTTTAAAAATTCAAATGATACCCATCCCTAGACACCGGGCCCTCCTTACCAATATTGTAATGACACAGGCTTTTGAGTATGTCTATTGCTTTTCTGCATCTTTACCAGTGTAAGGGTGGATATGAGTATATATGTAGCCGGCACGGTCTGTATGCCGGCCACACTGCAATGTGTTCTGGTGCAAGACAAACCACTGGACACTGGCGACTTACCGTTCTTTATTTGACGCGGGACTCTCCGTCAAATTTGTGCTAATTTGGTAACAGATGTTATAGTGATAAAGACACAGAATCAAGCTCCTCCTGTGGCCATCTCAGTCCCCAGACCTCAACCCCATTGAAAACCTGTGGATTGAGCTGAAGAGGAGAGTGCAGAGGAGAGGACCCAGGTCGCTGGATGATTTAGAGAGACTGTGCAGAGAGGAATGGTCGAAGATCACTCTTTCTGTATTCTCCCATCTTGTGAAACATTATGGGAGAAGATTAGGTGCTTTTTGGCAAAAGGGGATTGTACAAAGTATTAACATCAGGGGTGCTAATAATTGTGGCACACATGATTTGATGTAAATTTCTTAATGTGGTCCTATATTATTTAGAGTAAAACTGAATTTATTGGAAGCTAAAGAACACATCTTAACCAGGGGTGCCAATAATTATGGGTGGCAGTGTATGTGGATGCCAAATATTAAACCTCATTTTGATGCCTTTTTGTCTTAGAAAGGAGGAGGGCTTAGCCTTACTAGCCCATTTGTACCAGCTGAAAAAGATCTCATATGTAGTCTAAGGGCCTATATACAGTCTTCTGAACCTTTTTTTAAAGATTAGTTTTAAAGAATTATATTGTTGTCTGGGTCAGGAATGTCATGTAGGGGTTAGAACACAAGAACAAGTCATAAGCTGTGAGCTGATTTCTGTTTCTTAGCCCTGCCACATACATAGTCTTCACACTTGGGTATTTTATTTTCTTTGATCTCCACACAAGACTATTGCTTCTAAACCAGTGGTGTACAATGTTTTGGAGAGATATTTGATCAGTGAAAACAATTGCCAGTATTATTCAAAATATTCTTCTCCTGAATCATTCTTCATGTCTGCAAGGAATCTCTCTCACATGCCAGATTTATATATCTTCTGATGATTGAAAATTTGAGAGAAGCCAGAGACCACATGCCTTAAAGTTAGAATACTGCTGGTTATAGGCTGTCCAAAAAGAGTAAGCTAGGATAAATGCAGGGATCAATGGAAGCAAAGGTCAGGGAAGGGCAATTTATGTCTTCCAGTGAGTAACTGTTTTAGATGACACACACAGCCAGCACTGCTGTAGGCTATTAGATTAGACCTGCTTGGCAGAGAATTCCTCAAGAGCATGCCTCGGGCACAGGCATATGTTTTTAACTTTGCTACCATTTGTGTATCATCACATTTTGAGCTTTGTCACTGCTGCCTAGTAAACTGCCATGCAGTCTTATAAAAGTTTTTTGTTCGCAAATGAAATATGTGAGAACCTTTTACCAGTATAAAAGGAGTGTTTTTCTCCTTCAAAATGGATCACGAATATTTATCAGAATTCAAACTGTTATATATAATGTATCCAATACAAACTTTGTTGGCTTGAGATGCTCCCCTCCTTACTCAAGCAAACAGTGGCAGACCATTATCAAACTCAAAGTAATATTATGCTTATTTTGTTGTAAATACTCATAAAGTGAGCCCTGTGGCTTCTCTGAGATCTAGTTCATGTTTATTTATTAAAGCATATTTTGGTTTGGGAAAAAAAAGAACAGGATGAATCTTCACTTTGAGAATGGAGTCATCTGTAAACAATGTCCAACAGCCCAACAAACACTCAGTTACTGTAAGGGCCACCCATTGCTGACCCAGGCATCCAACTGCATATACACAATTTGTGTCTATGAAATTGTGGGACACCCTGGAGGAGATATGCATGAGCCTAAGGGCATCAAGTGTTGGCTAGTGTGTTACAAAGCCTCCTTTGAGATGTGACTGTGTGCAATCAAATCTGCACATTAACGTTTCAACATATAGTGTACCATCTAGGAGAGTAGGGGCTGTTACTGCAGCATTGGAGTCCACTAACTTTTAGATATGTAGTGTATGTTTCATGGTATATATACAATATTTTAAATCCTGTAATATTTATAATCCATTAATATAGATGTTGGCTACATAGGAGATATTAAATCATACCATCCAAAAACTGTGGAGTTTGGTTATACAAATAGCACTTGTGGTTCCTTAAATAATCTTTCAGTAGATGTTTTTAAAAGATTGTTTTTGTCATGTCCTGTTTTGATTATCCCCCATCTAATCATGTTTTTACTCCACAAGTGTTTTGTGTCTGCCTTGGTCCTGTCCCTCTTTTAGTGGTCCCACCTGTTGTCTGTCTGCCCTAGCTCCTTGCCCAGGTCTTTACATTTACATTTCCAGAATTTAGCAGACGGTCTTTTCCAGAGTTACGTACACTATTACTATTTCTTGGCAAGAGTTTCAGATTTCATTTTGCATCCAGTGAGTCTAATCAATCAAAAAAGCCTCAAACTCAACCAACTAAACAACCTTACCAGGGAAAAATTCCAAGAAACTGTCCTCTGGAAAATAGTCATCTTCAATTGAATATTCTGCAGCTGACATGAAGCCCTTTGCATAAACACTTGACAGGAGGTAGATTCGCAACTCCTTTAAAGGAGGTAACTCAGGCCATCATACTGGCCTCTGCAACATACTGAGCTCCTTACCTCACACTCTTTTCTTCAGGACACTTATTTCAACAAGCAGTTCTTTGAAAGCAGCATGAGAAGATGAATTTTTCACCATTAGAGAGTGTTCGCTGCCATGCTGTCATGAGTCACCATCCCGGGAGCTCTGAATTTTAATTCTGGTAATTACTACTGATATTATAAAAAGTGCATGCCACACAATGCAAGAATTAATGCTTCTTGCTGAATGGTGTGGAAGGAGAATACATGTTCTGTTCTATTAAAGCAGGTACCTTAGAGGATTACAGAATGTACAGAATGTATCTGCCAAGGACATCACCTGCTCTAAGAAAACTGGCCATTTTAGCCCCAACCTTAATAACTATCAATAGTTGATCAGATGGACCATTCATGTGCCCATCTGATCAACTAAATTAGGCTTCAGGTTCAAAACATTTTTAATCAAAATAAATTGCATGATTTTCTGATTTTCGCAATTAATTACATTGTTATACGCAAAATTCAATAATGAATTCAAAAGTGTATTGTGCACTTTCATACTGCTATATGAACAAGGGCATTCACATTTTATCTAGTTTGTTACAGAAAAACAAGTTACCCTCAGAGTCCAGAGCATGGGGGGCAGAACCATTATAGCTTTATAACCATTATAATCCCGCCCCCCTCCCTTTTTTTCTCATCATTATCAGTGTTATAAAGTGACTATAAACTTTATGAACAGTATAAACTTAAAAAGAGCATATTTCAGCAGGGTAGCATGAATCGATAGACTCTGCTGTTGATTTGCGCTACAGTAGCCTTGAATCATCAGAACACAGGCACCCTCCGAGCAACAGCAAGTTAGCAGTTATAAATCTATTTTCTTTTTTTTTTTTGAACAGGTTTTTTTTATCAGGGAGCAGCAGAAACAGTAAAAAACTGCATTAACATGCAATAAAATAATTGTCAATGTTAATGAAATAACACGAAGATAACGCATTAACATGCCCAGTGCTAATACATATGAAGTCTCTTGAGCTACTGCCAAGTTATAGAGATGTGTTAAACTGTTTTTTGATGTTCTGCACTGTTTTTCTTAAGACTATTGCTTGTGTCCTTGATAATGACACTGTTTTACCCCCAAGATACTTGCTTGCCCCATGTGTCCTCTTGCACATTGCATAGTCAAATTTAAGTGTGTAGTAATATGTGTGCAGATTTAGTATTGTACAATGGATTCAAGCAACTACAACTGTTTGACATTAACACATTCTGCATTGTAAGAATTCTGCTTTAGCAGGAGTCTTTTCACTGTTTTTTTTTTTTTTCATTTTTATTTAGTTGTATTATTTATTGTAATTCGATAAAAAATTGTGACAAACGCAGTGGCCCACAACGGTTGGGGTGATAAACACGGATCCTGTTTTAATTAAAATAAAAAAAAAACTTGGCAGTTATTTGTGGTTACATGGATATTTTGCACATGAAAACAAACATTAAGTAATTTCCTACAGGATCAATAAAATTTATGATTCTGATTGTGATATCGTTCATCTCAGTATTACAAGTACTAAGGTCAGGGTTTGGCTTAATGTTGCTATGATGTGATATCTGTGTGTGAATTTAAAATTGGGCATGGCAGTTGAGTAAATCATTAACATGTGAGGCATACACAGGGTCATTACTGGACTAAAGGAATTAAACAGATTATTTTATTTAATAATTGCACAATATTGGAGAGTCTTAGGTACCACCTTGGGGATTTTCTAGTGACTTTTCTGTCAGGGCTGCAACTGATGGATTGTGTTTTAGAATGATAACTCTATATGCCCAGATACCATTGGGCTTCCTTACCTTTTGGTGTAACAGAGTTTGGGAAAATTGAGGACAACAGTTCATATCTAGTTTGCCCTGTGTCAGACTGCAATGCAAGCAGTTTCATTAAGATCTTTTAAGTATGTCTATGCATTTGGAAAAACTCTCTAAGCCAAGTGTAGCTTTTAAAACTAACCCAGCCACTGGGGGTGCACAAACCAGTGTATTTCTTAGTGCCAGTCCAAAGCCTGAGTAAATATCAGGATAGGCATCTGGGGTAAACTTTTGCCAAATTAATTATGCAGACAACCAGAAAATTTCCCATACCAGATATTTTAAGGCCATGGGGTTAACAACGACTGGCACCAGTATTGTTAGCTGACAGGGTGCTTGTGGAAATTGGGCCACTGTTGGCTGAAGAAGAGGATGGAAGGAATGTCCAGAGGCAGGAGGAGAAGAGGAAGAGGAGAAGAGTAGAAGTGAGGGTGGGGACTTTTAATGTTGGCAGTATAACAGGTAAAAGGAGAAAGATAGCTGATATGATGGAGAGAAGGAAGGTTGATATATTGTGAGTGGACCAGACCAGATGGAGGATGTGTGGATGGGAGTTGGTGTTCTTGAGAAGGAAGAGTGTGTTAGGAGTGTTCTGGAGGTGAAAAGAATATCAGACAGAGTGATAAGTGTGAAGTAAGAAATTGAAGGTGTGATGGTGAATGTTGTTAGTGCATATGCCACGCAGGTTGGGTGTGAGATGGATTAGAAAGACGGGCTCTGGAGTGTGTTGGAAGAAGTAGTGGAGAGTGTACCCAAGGGAAAAAGAGTTGTGATTGGGAGGGGGACAGGGGTGATGAGGAGGTGATGGGTAGGTATGGTGTCAAAGAGAGGAAATTCAGAAAGTCAAATATTGGTGGATTGGTGGAAATGGCTGTGGTGAACAGTCATTGGTGAATATTTTAAGAGGAGGGTGGAGCACAGGGTGAGGAATAAGAGTGGAGGAAGATGCACACAGCTGGATTACATCCAATTTAATGGGGAAAATAATTAATTTGATCCCCTGTTGAATTTGTAAGTTTTCTGACTTTTCAAAAAATGAACAGCCTCTAATTTATGAGGTAATTGCATTTTTATGGAGAGAGACAGAATTACAAACAAATATCAAGAAAAAACATGTTAGATAAAAGTTATTCATTGATTTGCATTTCACTGAGTGAAATAAGTATTTGATACCCAAGCAACACAGACTTGTAATGGGTGGTGAAACCCTTGTTGGCCACCCAGCAGTGACATTTCTTATAGTCGGTCACCAGGCTTGCTCACATCTCAGGAGGGATTTTGGCCCACTCCTCTTTACAGAAACTCTAAATTCTTTAGGTTTCTTGGCTGCTGCTTGAGAACTCAAAGCTTCAGCTCCTCCACAGATTTTCTGTAGTGGCTAGGCCACTCCAGGACCTTAATGTGCTTCTTCTTTAGCCACTCTTTTGCTACCATTGCTACCTATCTGGAGCTCCAGACTGAGGGGAATTGATAGTCATTTTATATTTCTTCCATTTCCGAATAATTGCCCAACAGTTGTCACCTTCTCACCAAGCTTCTTGCTGATGGACTTGTAACCCATTCCAGCCTCATGCAGGTCTACAATATTGTCCCTGATGTCCTTTGACAGCTCTTTGGTCTTGCCCATGGTGGGGGAGAATGGAAGTAACTGATTCTGTGGACTGGTGTGCTTTATACACATAAGTTAAGATCAGGAGTATCTGTAATTGATAGATTGATTGAAATCTGTGTGCAACATGGGCACACAGCCAGTGTGTGGGTGCCAGAAATCTAGCTGGGTTGTAGGGTATCAAATACTTATTTGACTCAGTGACATGTACATCCTTTATATAACATGTTTTTCTTGATTTTTGGTTGATATTCTGTCTCGCTTCATAAAAAAAAGGTAGCTCATAAATTAGAGACTGTACATTTTTTTGTAAGTCAGCAAACTTACAAATTCATCAGGGGATAAAATAACTATTTTCCCCACTGTTTGTGGGTGTGTCTGAAGGATATGTGGCAGTGAAGAGTTGCCAGATAGCTGGGCAGCTTCTGCAGAAGTAGTGAGGAAGACAGCTACAAAGATATTAAGGATGACCTCTGGACAGTGGAAAGAGGACAAGGAAACCTGGTGGTGGAATAAGGAAGCACATGAGAGTATCCAGAGGGCAAGTTTGGGGATAGTCACAGAGGTGAAGAAAGTAGACAAGAGTACAAGGAGATTAACTGTAAGGTAAAGACAATGGAAAATTATACAGATGTAGTGTTTGCTCTGAAGGTACTGATGGAGAAGTCCAGAGAAGGTCAGACTTGGAGAAAGCATGTGACATGGTTGTGGTATTTTATTAGGAAGTCAGGAGTAGCAGAGATGTGTGTGAGAGTGGTACAGGATATAACAGCGAGGTTTGCGGTAGAAGTGATTGATGTGTTCAAGATGGAGGTGTGTTTACACTAAGGATCTAGCCCTTTCTTGTTTGTTGTGGTGACTGACAGGTGGGCAGACAATATCAGACCCCATTGACTATTGACTATTGCAAATGACATTGTGTTCTATAGTGAGAATAGAGAGCAAGTTGAGGAGACCTTGGAAAGGAGAGGAATGAAGTTTAGTAGGATGGCATGGGTGGGTGGAATAGGTAGTAAAGAGTGGCTGAAGTGATTTTGTGACAGGCAGGTTCCAGCAAGAATGAAAGGGAGAACAGTAGTGAGACCAGCCACATTGTATGGCTCGGAGACAGTGGCACTGATGAAAAACAGGAAGCAGAGCTGGAGTGTGAGACAATGAGTGTGTTGAAAGAAGGATGCTGAGAATGGAGCTGCAGGGAAGAAGAGAAGAGGAAAGCCTAGTAGGAGGTTTATGGATGTGGTGAGGGAGGACATACAGGCAGTTGGTGTGAGAGAGAAAGAAGCAGAGGACAGAAGGAAATGGTGACGGTTGAGTCATTATGGCGGCCCCTATTCGGAAGCTGTTGAAAGTAGAAGAAAGTACAGTTTTTACAACTGATAAGTAAACTGTTGTTTGAAAGGCTGTGGTATTGTAGTATCTAGGGGTCATAGATAAAAAATAAATTGCAGTGATGATCCTCATTTCCTGCTAATCCCCATGCTTGAACTCACCTCTGAATTACAAATTAATTTATATTAATTTATACTCTGTGGTCACCATCAAAAATAGAGATAAATTATTGTATTATTGTATTATGCAATTCTTTATCTTGCCCAAAATATAAATTGTAATGTGCCATGTTCACATCAAGAAACCTGTCTCCTGTAACTGTAAATGGTGGATAAATATTCAATTAGTTACACTGTTTGATTTGGGTATAATTCGTGTGATTGGAGTATCTCACTTATCTTGCCTGCTGTGTACCACACAGTTTTGTCTTGATTTGTAGGCCTCTGCCTATAGTAACCCATCTTTACAATTGACTGCCTCTGACATATTGCTAGATATGTAACAACTCTAACTGAGATTAAGGGCATTGCATGTCCAAATTAATTGAAAGGCAAATTAATTAATTGACTTCATCTACCATACTACAGCATAAACTCCATTGACTCTCAATGCAAACACATATAATTTCGGAACACTTTCTTCCTTGTTCTTGCTTTCAGCGAGATAATGTTGCAGACTACAATACCACCTGTGTAATTTAACACATGAATGGGCCTAGACCATCTTTAGGTTAGAATTATACCAGTAACACTATTTTAAATGCCATTTTATATTTACAAATGATTGCAACTTTCTTTCTAAAGTTTATTTTACATTGTATATATATAGTCTTTGTATATATATAAATATAAATAGTCACAGATATTATATATATATATATATATATATATATATATATATAACAATGCTTCGGCAGACAAAGTTCTTGTAAGGCTGTATTTTACCTTGGTTTTATTACAATTTAATTATTCTTCCTAAAAATACAAATAAACGTCATAGTTTTGGCAGTTCGCTTATTATTGATGGCTGTGGAGTCGCCTGCAGGCTACAAGCTGTTTCTCGACGCTTGTTTAAGATGCCAAACTCTGTAAGATGATTTTTTTTGGCTTTAATCCATGTTAATACCAGAAAAGAAAGTTTTTACACAGCTTATTCAGCCAGAGGGAAAAGTAGCCAAAGGCATTTAGAAATCTCAACACCATAACTCTATGGATAAAAGAGCACTCTCGTAGACTCCACAGACTCACACATCATTTACACACACACGCACACATACATTCGTACATAGCTACAGATATACAATCACTACCTTCCCAGATAGCAAAACACATCTGGCCTGGATCTGGCCCAGAGCTGGCCCGAGCCTTCGTAAGATCTGGGCCGGATCCGCTCAGCGGACACGACATGTATCCTGATACTGCTCACATCTGGGCAGGATCTGGCACAGCTCCGTTCCAAATCTGGCCCACATTTGGGACAGATCTGGTTAAGTCTGGTTCAGATTTAGACCAGCTCATTTTGTGAATATTATAATTATAAATAGTACATCTAAATGTAATATTAGCATACATTTATACAAAGTTTCTTTAGCTATACAAGTTGTCGGAAATTAACATACCAAATGACAATAGTGACGTCCCCAGTCTGCCTGAACCAGACAGATGAACGGACCCCAACCAGAGGCACAGTAGACTCAGACTCAGCCATGGGTCTGTGGGAACCCGTGGCCAGCTGGATGAGTGGGACGAGCTAGTCCAGGCAGAGAGAGGAGCCGAACAGAGCGAGTCGGTACACTCCTCAGGAATTGCTGGGGTATATCAGCTCGGAGGACGAAGGGGTCGTTTACGGCTGGAGTGGCTGACCGGAGGAGGGCCGAAGAGCCTCCGGGTCCGCTCCTCTGATCGGCTGATCCAGCCGCCCCAGCTGTCCTCCCGAGCGCTACCCCAAGCACTCACGCCTGACTCACTCTGGGAGGCGAGTCTTGAACCGGTCCAGTGGGTCCCACCTGCACCGTGTGCAGCACCGCAGACCTGTGGTGGCGGCTCCCACAGTGGAGGAATGGAGGCAGGAGATCCGGAGGAGCTTAGGGGAGCTAATGGGGAGGGCCTGGCCCTTCCCCTCGGCCTGCGACACTCTTCAGCAATGCTCCTGAGCACGGAGGGTCCGACCCCGAGCCCCAAAACTCCACCTCCACCACTACGGCCTCATCCTCCACCCCCACAGACCACGAAGCTCCAGTGCCGGCTCCTCGTTCCCCGCGCCCCCCAGTGCCGGCTCCGCGCTCCCAGCGCCCCCCAGTGCTGGCTCAGTGCTCCCAGCGCCCCCCAGTGCCGGCTCCGCGCTTCCGGCACCCACCCAGTGCCGGCTCCGCGCCTCCACAGGCCCCCAGTGCTGGCCCCGCACCTCCACAGGCCCCCAGTGCTGGCCCTGCGACCCCACAATCCCCCAGTGCTGGCCCCAGAGGCCGCAGCTCCTGCTCCGGAGGCCCCAGTCACAGCTCCTGCTCCTGCTCCTGCTCCGGAGGCTCCCACACATGCCCCTGCTCCTGCTCGCGAAGCCCCTGTTCCTGTGGTCACTGGAGCTGCTAGGGCAGCCTTGGGAGGACCTCCACCAGCACCACCACCTTTGTGGTGGGGTCTTGGACCACCAGAGGCCCTGAAGAGGAGTTTGTTGAGGGGAGATGTTCGGAGAGCCCTGGGACATTTGGGGGGGTCTATACGGGTTGCACTTCGGAGGGGCCTTACCCTGGACGGTAAAGGGAAGGGGCCTCGAGTGGAGCCCGAACCCGAAGGGGTTTTTGTACCCTGCCCGCCCTCCCTCCCTTCCTTCCTTCCTTCCTCCTTTCCTTTTTTTCCTTGTTGCTTTTTTTTGTTTGTTTTTTTGGTCTGGTGGTCCATTGGGGTGCTCCGGGGTGGCGCCCCTTTGCAGGAGGTACTGTGACATCCCCAGTCAGCAGCCACCTGAGGGCGCTGCTGCCCTGGACATAAAAGACATTAATTTGATTGGGACTATGTCCTCACCCTGAGCCCAGCTGCCCGTTATTAGTATTGTTTGTGTCACAGGTGTTTAGGGTTTGAGTTGGGTTTAAATACTGGCTCTGAGTTTTAGTTTGTGTCCGTTCACCTTCACATTACTTTAGGTTTGGTTCTGTCACAGTAACCGTAGTTTTGTGAGTCCTGGCCACTGAGCCCAGTTTTTGGGGTTTTTTGCCTTGGAAATAAAGAAACAGAAGGAAACAAGTCTGCATTTGTGCCTCCTCCCTGAGCCTGCCAAGCCTGAACGTGACAAGATGTTTCAAGGCAATAACAAGAAATACTTTATTAAATTGTGAAATGAATTAATATAAAAATATCGCTTATTATCTGTCAATGAATGGTTTCCTGAAATGAAGATTTTAATTTGTTTTACAGTAAAATTACTGTCTGATGATCTAAAGGTAAAACAACTCAGTCACTTTTGTTATAACAGTATTTATTCCAATTAAAATGTATGTAATATTCTTGTAAATATTACTAAAAACAAAAACAACTGAACACAGTTTTGGCACATTAGCAAAAGAGAACATACAATTAACATATGTATTTAATATGTATATAACTATATACATGTCTGGTTGGAACACTCACTCTTCTTTTTATCTGCAAACAAGAGAAGAAAGTTATTAGTTATAGACTCACAAGGAAGAAAAGCAAAAACACATGATATATTTAGGACTACCGTAATAAGGCCTTTTGCCACCTTGGATATAATTTAAGACATTTAATGTGTATACTAACAAAAGGAATGAAGGATATGAACACCTAATTTAATCTATTTACACGCACAAGATGGACAATCGGATGCCCATAATCTTTCATTTCTCTTGAATCATAATGTTATATAAAATCAACTTGAACTTTTCCCAAAATCCCCAAACATGCCCCTGCACCAAAAAATGCTAATAACAGTTCTGATACGGATCAGGTCTCATTAAATGCATGTTTTAATTAGAGGCAAAGCAGATTAGGACATATTATCCACTACATTTTAAATAAATTAAAGATTTAACCCCGTCAGTGTCAAATTATGAATTAAATCCAATTTATGCTTCATGACTGTATACAAATATTTTACAAAATCCATTAAAATAATAAAAAAAGACATGTAGTTGTAGTTATGTAGTTTATTATTATTTATGTTGAGGACTTGAGTCAAATGTAAGCCTCTGATTAATCTTGACATTTTTAAATATAGTCTTTACTTTTAAGTAACTAGTAGGGATGCACGATATAGGAATTTTAGGCTGATGCCGATATCCAATATTTTTATGCTTATATCTGCCGATGCCAATCCCGATAAATAAGCATAAAAAATACTGGATATTGGCATCGGCTCAAAATTCCTATATCGTGCATCCCGATGTCAGAGGCAATAAGTAAGCAAGATTAGCTGACACTATGGACTACTTTTTATTTTTATCAATTAATCGATTATTCTAAACGATTATTTTCTTTCTCTAAAACTACATTACATTTAAATTCTCTGTGTTTTATTTCATGTTTGCGTTTCAGATATTCACATGCATTGCACTTGTGCTGCTGTGATATGCAGCGTGTACTAATCATTCTTTTTTTTTGCCAACCTCAAGAACTCCTGTACTTTATACTCTCTGCCTTTTGAATGCAATGTTGTTCAACATCATTATAGTTTTACAACTTATAACATCGTTGTGGATACGTAATTGTTACGGTTCAAATTTAACTGAAAATCTGGCAACCAGCGTTGGGCATGTTACTTAAGAAAGTTATTAGCTACAGTTACTAGGTAAGAGCATTATAAAAGTAACTAGTGAACAGGGAAAGTAACTATTGTGTTACATTAAAAAAGTGTTAAGGAATTTAATGGAAGTGTGTGTTGATGTGAGCTGCTTCATGAGGTTAGAACTGTTTATAACCCATGTGGGAAAACACTTTCTAGGCTATTTCAGTTTTCCTGTACATAATCTACATTTTACAGATACATGCTGGTTAGATACAAAAATGGCGCATTGTTACGCCGGGGAGCACTAGATAAGGACGCACAGACAGACTTTGGGAGAAGTCACGTGTATTTTTAATACTTCAAACAAAATAAAGAATCTACAACAACTTAAATGAAGAGTTTCACTTGACCCAGCTCACGATATGGTTTTCTTGACTTAACATCCAGCCTTCTTCTTGAGGTCTCACTGGCACAGTTCTCGCCTTGCTTCCCCGACAACACAAGAAAGACAACGGTGTCCACACAAAGAGTATCAGGACCGACTGGGATCTAAATACACAGACTCTCACACAGCCAACCAATCACACAACGTAGACACTTAGTTTTCATCATTGACTCAACACAACACAGGTGGACTTGTGATTACGAACCCGTCAACCCAGCCTTTCCCTGGGTTGCCAGATTCTTACTCAACATTCACTCATCAATACACACTACCCTGGACCAGAGTTAAGTTACACCTAGTATTCTGGCAACGAACTGCGTGATCGAGATGGCGCCGGTGTAACACGCATTGATTAAAAATATTGGTGTCAAGTTTTTTTTTTTACGTTGACTAGTCACGGCAGCTCTAAACAAGATATTTTGCTTGACAAAGTTCCACTGCACGCTCACAATTTGGTGCAAAAAATAGTGCCATAACCCTGACATTTCTAACACAGCGCCAAGTCAGCGTGAAAGCATCAAAAGAGCTGAGTGAGGGTGGAGCATTTCCAGTGTAGTGCACAAGATTTCAGGAAAAAGTCACTTCCCAATCTATGTGGTGCATGTGACTGTACATGTACACTACCTACTGCGTAGAGAGCGATTAACTACAACCCCGGCTATTTCCTGAGATGCATACTACCGCAAAGTAAAGTATGATAAGAGCGCCTTTCCCACTATACTACACAGGTCAACAGGTCAAAATCATCATAGGTAAGTTTATGTGGGTTTGTAGTGTTTTTCATGCTGGTTTCAAATCTGTGTTTAGTTTTTTCCTGCATGTACAGTTTTTGTGATGAAGCTCGTTATATACTGCATGATATGTATAATTATCATATAATAATCATATGCTGAGTGTTTTTGAAGAAACAGTGGTAGCTGACTGACACTGATGCAAATCAGCAAGTCTGTTGCAAATCTAATATTACTCATAATTCAAAAAATTGATGCGACTGAAAGAAACTGAGAGTAGATCTGAATTCAGCATGAAAACTGCTCCTTTCAGTCCTCTTCTTCCACTCCACTACAATATGGAAGTATTAAATATTTAGGTATTAATGTCTCACCTAGGCTGGCAGATTTAACCAAATGAAACCACATCCCACTTTTCAAGACGGTAGAAGATGATCTAACTAGATTGAAGTCTCTACCCATATCACTCATGGGAAGAGTAGCTTCAATAAAAATGATGGTTTTGCCAAGAATTATTTATTTGCAGTGATCCCAAGCAAACCGTCACCTGACTGGTTTAGATCTCTAGACTCCTCCATCTCTAAATTCCTTTGGAAAGGTAAACCCCCGCGTATTAGCTTAAAAACACTACAAAAGACCAAGGACAAAGGAGGACTAGATCTGCCTAACTTTCACCACTATTTCTTAGCCAACAGGCTTCAACACATATCAGGGTGGTTAAAACACACCCTCTTAGATAAGCCTTGGCTAGATGTAGAACAGGCACTATGCAATAACATAGAGATTTCAGATCTACCA
>JBBPCY010000023.1:5654378-5665987 GCA_037974405.1 Brachyalestes nurse
TGAGCACGGACCTTGAGTGTGAGACTGAAGCTTCATACATAACAAAACGCGTAACATATTATTTACTAGTATTTATTGATAATATTCCTTTTTATTTTATATTTTATTATTCGTTTACGAGTGCACAGAAGGAAGGGCATTAGCTTGTTAGCTTGACTGCTTGTTAGGTTGACAGATTGCTAGCGAGCCAAGCTAGGCACTGGTGAAATCCTCAGAAAAAAATCTCTGCTGGTATGACAGAGTGATTAACAACTTCACCAAGAAGACCAGGAGGGTAGAATTAATTTATAAGGTTAGATATGTTTTCTTGGGTTTTAGAAATATTGTTAATTATGTACTGGTGAAATAAACATTACTATTACGTATTTGTAAGATATGTACAATTAAATACTTTTTATATTTTGTAGTGATTTAACACTAACCATGAGGAGATTGAGGGAAGAGCAGGAGAGAGAAGATACATCAGAATGTAAAGGGCAGCAAAAGCAGGAGGTGAAGTACTTAAGGCAAGAAGAGTTTGTTTCACACTGCGCGCTGGGGATGAAGGGTGGTTTGTTTCACCAAAAATATTGACCAGGAAATCCATTAAACATGCTTCAATTTCCTAGAGTAGATCCAGTTTAGCAAAGGAAAATGTCCTTTTGGAACTAGATACCTTACTGACTGTGAATTTGAAAGGCAGCCTAACCACAGGGTTTCTGTCAGATGGCAAATCTGAGTATTTATATTTAAATATGGAATGTCTACTATAAGCATTAGATTTCTTAATTTAATCTAGGACAGTCCAGTGCTGGTAGCTTGACACCAAAATGTGTCAAGCTAACCTTACCGAGGTTTAGGTTCAGTGCCTCAAACCAGCACATTCAGCCTCAGCTGCTCCTGATGCCTAGTCTTTCATTTTATCTTAATTTTCTGCCGTGGAATGAGTCAGGTAAAGAAGGCAGAATGTAAGGAATCTTTGTGTGTTGTGCCATCTAGTATACAGTTTTGTGTTGGTGCTAATTGGGAAATAGACAGGTTTTACTTCCAGCTGCAGAAAAAAAATAACATTTCAGTGCCACTCTGCTGAGTGTGTGAAACACTGTAGCATTATTAGGAATTTCTACTTATTGAAAAAGAAATAAAATGGAATAAAAAAAGAAATGTCAGTGATTTTCTAACTGTACAGCCACTTTTGTCACCTGAAGGTAATGGCTTAGTGACAGGTGCCCCCAGGCAATGTGTCCAGTACATTGAGCTGAACAGGGCTCCATCCACCATTTGTGGAATACATGTTGCATTACATTTCAGACAAAATGGAATTTCACAGTATTTCGTCATCCTTTTTGTTGCATTATATCAGCAGACCTTTTGTTGTCCTCTACTTCCTAACTTTCATTCTGTCTAAATAGGGTGCAGTATCAGTGTGCCCACATTTGGTCCAAAAAAGCTTTTCCTTATTTTGGAGCCACTGAGTCGAAGTCAAAGCAAACTTTATTGTCATCTCAACCATATACAAGTATTCAGAGAGATGAAACAGTGTAGCTCAGGTTCCACAGTGTACATATATTGTAACAGATACAAGACATTGAAAACAAAACAAAACAGTGTAATTAAGAAGAATAAAATAAGGTAAGGGGGAGAATTAACCTGTCCTAAGAGCGTGGACCGCTCACTGTACATTGTATATAAATATAAGTAAGACAAAAATGTGCAACGGTATAAAACGGTATTAAATGAAAATAGCAGCGTATGTATACATTCTTAAAGGTATGTGCATTCTTAAAAAGTTGTGCAAACAGTATAGACAATATGACCTGTATATAGACAATATAACAAGTACACACAGTATACACAGTATAACTGTATAACAGTGCGATCAAGGATAAATAGCTTAAGTATGAATTCTTTTTGTGCATTCTAAGAATTGTGCGAGCAGTATGAACATTATAACCAGTATACACAATATAGCAGCATCACCTAGTATAAATAGCAGGTTTGAGTTTTAAGGCTTACGCGTGACTTTTAAAGTGCTGTGCATGAGTGTATGTAAGTGTGGGGGTCCTTGAGGGCAGCATGTTGTTGAGGAGCCTAATAGCCTGAGGGTAGAAACTGTCCTGCAGCCTGGCAGATCTGCTCTGATGCTGCAGTATCTCCTCTTTGATGGCAGGAGTGTGAATTGACTGTGTGAGGGGTGGGAGGGGTCCTGCACAATGCTGCAGACTTAACAAACAGTCCATGTGCGGAGTGTCTCTTCTAGTGAGGGTAGAGGCACCCCAATAATGCTGTCCTCAATACCCTCTACAGGTTCTTGCGGTCGGACATGTTCCAGTTGCTGTACCAGGTATTGATGTGGCTGGTCAGAACACTTTCGATAGTCTCTCTGAAGAATGTGGTGAGGATAGAAGGTGGAAGGCTTGCTTGTATCAGCCATCTCAGGAAGTGAAGTCTCAGCACAGTCATGTTGTCAGTGAACAGCCCTGCAGTGCTCCGGTGCACTTCATTCCCATGAAGTGCTTCTTGAAGCACTTCATGGTAATAGGTGTGCCATGGGACGGTAGTTGTTCAGACATGTCACTGATGACTTCTTTGGCACTGGGATGATTGTGGTGGATTTGAAGCATGCTGGGACGGACATCTGCCTTAAGGATGTGTTGAAGATGTCCGTGAAGACATCAGCCAGTTGGTAGGCACATTCCTGAAGTGCACGGCCAGGTGTGTTGTTGGGTCCTGCAGCTTTGCATGGGTTCACTCGTGACTGGGGTTGCAAAGGGGTGGAAATTTCTTGGTAAATTTCCAATAAATTTCCAGAAACCTTTCATGGGAATTTTAGTTTGGAAATTTTGGAAAATCAACCTTAGCTGGTGTGAAATGCCTCCACCCACTGGATGGTGTACATGACATTTTTCTGTTGAATATATAACAAAAAAAGTGTAAAAAAAAAAAAGTCAAATACAAGTACAACCATATAACAATTAGCAGCAGAGTGTCAGGTCTGGTGTCTGTTATGGTAAACGGCTGCTTGAGGCCGTCCTTTTGCTGTTTTTGGTTTTTAGGGTTTGTTTTTGGGACTTTTATTATGAAGGGTAATGGGTCTATATTTTATTAGTCACAGCTGAGTTTAGTTTTGTGTTAAATGCTTGAGTTTCTTTATTGGTGCTTGGTTTTGGGTTTGTGTGTTTAAGGGGTTTGTGTTCTGTGCACGGGTGTGGGTTAACCGTCGTTTAGGTTAGTTTCTCTTCTGGCTCCTTTTTGTTCCTCGTACCAGCTTTGTTTTGAAGATTAAATAAAAATTATCAGCATGAATGTCTGCCTATGTGCCTGCCCTCATTGGAGAGAAAGGGTAGAACATGACACAGAGTGTTGTTTTTGAGGTAGGGTATGAGGCAAGAAATATAAGAACAGCAGCAACACTACACAAAATGACTGTGCAAAGTGATAGTGTGGGATGGGTCAGTGCAAGAATAAGTAAAAAGTGTTAGTGCAGGAGTTCCATATGTTATTGCAGACTGGTGTGTACTGAACAGTCTGATAGCAGAGAGGTATAAATTGTTTCTGAACCTCTCAGTATGTGTTCGGATTATCCTGAGATGCATTCCTGAGGGCAGGTAGGAGAAAAGTGTAAAAGCAGGGTAAGCAGAGTCCTTCATTAAGCGGTTTGTCTTTCTGAGACATGGTGCGCCTGGAGTAAATGTCAGTGAGTGTGTCCTGATGATTCTCTGGGCAGTTTTAACAACCCTCGGCAGAGCCCTTCTGTCTTGCGCTGTGCACCTGCCGTACCAGGATGTGATGCACCCTGTGAGGATGGACTCCACAGCACACCTGTAGAAGCTGGTAAGGACTGTGGAGGACACCTGAGCTTTCCTCAGATGCCTGAGGAAGTAGAGGCATTGATGGGCTTTTTTAACAACAGCTGCTATGTGCTCAGTCTACTTGAAGCTGTCGGTTAGGGTGACTCCAAGGAATTTAAAGCGACTGACCCTCTCAACAGCATCTCCACCAATGTAAATGGGTGTATAAGCTGCTTCCTGTTCCCTGTAGTCAATGACCAGCTCCTTATTTTTCTTACATTGAGAGACCAGTCTGTCAGGAGCCTCACCTTCTCTGTAAGCCATCTCATCGTTGTTGATGATCAGGCCCAGAATAGTGGCTTCATCAGAAAACTCTATGATGGTGTTGGAGCTGTGTCTCACCACACAGTCATGTGTGAACAGGGAGTACAGCAACGGGCTCAGCACACTGCCCTGTGGAATGCCGGAGTTGAGGATCAGGGTGGAGGAAATGTTTCTGCCTATGCGAACATGTTGGGGTCTATCTATGAGAAAATCCAGGATCCAGTTGCACAGGGTGGCACTGAGTCCTAAATTCAAAAGTTTATGGATCTGTTTCAATGGGATGATCGTGTAAAAAGCAGAGCTGTAATCCACAGCAGTCTGGCATAGCAGTTTTTGTTCTCCAGGTGGGTCAGGGTGGTGTGAAGTGTGTGTGAAATGGCATCCTCTGTGGATCTGTTCTTATGATAAGCAAATTGTAGAAGGTCAACTATCTGGTAAAGGTTAGTGCCTGTAATCATTGAGGCAGTTAACTTTGTTCTTCTTTGGGACAGGAACAATGGTGATGTCCTTAAAGCAGTTGGGGACAGTCAAGCTTTCCAGTGAAAAGTTGAATATGACTGTGATGATAGCAGCCAGTTGCGCTTCATGTTTTTAAAACACTTCCTGAAATTCCATCAGGACTGGCAGCTTTGCGGGGAACCAGCAGCCTCCAAGACAATGAACAATACGTTATTCTGCTCTGCGGGAATTCATGCCGGTGTTGTTTTGTTTGCAAACTCAAAACGGTTTATAGTCAGTCAGAGTCTGAATTCCCTGCCACAAGCTTTCCAGTGAGAAGTGGAATATATCTGTGACGATAGCAGCCAGTTGTGCGCTGCATGTTTTAAAACAATCTTGAAATTCCAGCAGGACTGACAGAGTTTGAATTCTCTGCCACATCTGGCGCGCGTCATGCGTGTAGTTAAACTGCAAATCCACTTTCCTGCTGTATTTACGTCCCCGCCTCCGCGGTTTCTGGGTGTTTCCAGGTGAGCCGCTGGGGGCATGCTGGTTACAGTGAAACAAAGACAGCACGTCACTGTCTGAAACAGTAAATATTGCGGTTTGCTTAATATTTTGACCTATTTCTAGAAGCATTTGTCGGTCATATGTAATAAGGGAGAAAACTGTACAAATAATGATATTAACAAGACAATATATACAAAACTAACAAGACTGCGAAGTCACCACATGCCAGTGCCATGTTTAGACTCATCTACCAGGAGGCAGAAGAAACAGAATCACATTTACAGTAGCTAGCATCACGATAAGCTAGCCTCTTTAAATTGTGCTAGCTAGCTTACATTTAGTATGTCTGGTTCACCAGTTAGCTACTGTATAAATACATTTTGATTTAATAGTTGCTAGCTAAACTTTAACACCCTACATCAAATATTACTCTCATAATATCTCATAATATCATCAAAACTTAATTGACTTTATGTAGTCCTTGGGCCCAGATGTGTGGCTTCAATAGTCTGTATCTGTGCTGTGGGCCAAAAAAGTAGCTTTAGTAGATTCTAAACATCATTGTGCATGTGATGGAGGAATGCACAATGCATGTAGGGGGTGTGGCCTCAATAGCTCCACAGTAAGTAGTGTGATATGTGCCTGTGATTGAAGAATAGCATAGATACTGTATTTGTATTAGCTTTGATTATGCTACACTATTTTCTTTACCAACTACATTTCATGTTCCCAAACTTCCAATTTATTCCTGTTCATTCCCATAAATTCCTGTTAATTCCAGTTAAGTCTAATGGAAAATTTCTAACTTTGAAAATCCCCGTACTTTGCAACCCCACTCATGACAGCGTTCTTCTCACATCAGCTGTGGGAAGACAGAGTACCTGCTCATTGGAGGGAGGCGCTTTTCTCGCCGGCTCTTTGTTTTGTGCCTCAAATCGTGCAAAGAAGTCATTGAGCTTGTCTGGGAGGGAGGAGTTTGTAGTCTGTGGCTGCTTGAATTCTCTGCCACATACGACATGTGTCTTTGTTACAGTTAATTGATCCTTAGTGTTCATTGATCCTTTGCACATATGCCTGCTTTGCTCTCCTTATAGCATGGGACAGGTTGCCTCTGGCCACCCTGAGGGAAGCCTTGTCTCCAGATCTGAAGGCTGCATTTAGGTCTTTAGCAGTGTGCGCACCTTGCTGGTCATCCAGGACTTTTGGTTGGCTCTTGTGGTGACACTCTTGGAAACAGTAACATCCTCTATGCACTTTGAGATGTAGCTAGTGACAGAGTATGTGTACTCCTCCAGGTTGATGGAGTCATCATTCATCATTCATTCTAGTCTGTCGTAGCAAAGCAGTCCAGTTCACATGCTGGAAGAACTTGGGGAAAACTGACTTAAGATTTATGTGATGGAAGTCACCAGCTATTATTTGAGTATGGATTTGCTGTTTGCAGCTTGCATATGACCTCATACAGTTCAGCTAGCGCCTGGTTACTCCAATCTCTGTTTATGCACATACACTGTTGCAGGAATTCTGGACTGCATCTGCCAGAGATGCCTTACAAGGCAACAGCCAGTCAGCAGCAAGGAGGAATGAATAAGTCTCTCAGATTGGCTACTTTCAAACCTCCCGCCTCTGAGTTCAGGGGTATTTCACCATCCCAAGATGCGTTTTCATATATGGTTGCTTTGTGTTCTCTTGACAGTCCTGAAAAAATTATCCAGTATTTTATTGGGAAATGTAGCTGAATTTGTTACAAAATAAGTAAAGCAGTTTCTGCGAATCTGCAAAAAATTAATAGTTAGGTCACTCTAAACTGCAACTTTGCGGGAGTACACTGTATATTTTTACAGGAGCTTATGCTGTGCCGCAAGAGAGTGATTCATGTTATTAAATTTATTATGTTATTGAATTTAACTGAAGAGGACTTAGATTTATTAAATAGAAAGCAACTATCCTGCATTGGTAGAAATGTAGTTAACAGGTAATGATACAACATTTCCAGGCTTCACTGGATGTTCACAATTACATGGAAATGATTTGAAAGTTGCTTGTACCACTAACCCCTAATCTAAGCATGAGAACCGAAGTTTCTGACTTGAAGCACAAAAAGTGCAGGCAGGAAAAAATCAGTGTGTATGAATTAATGAATTTTTTTATTCTGTGGTGCAGAAAAGGTATGGTTGACTCAAAATGTTCCTTTTTAATCTGAATACATTTTACTTTCTAGATTTATGAAAGATTTCCCAGTGGAGAAAATAATATTAGTTTTAGACAGGGATGGAAAAACTATCCTCAAAACATTACTAGATTGAGGTTAGGGGTTTAGTGCACAGATGGTAACAGATCATATAGTAACCCGTTCTTATAGCCAACCGGGTTAGGTATATCCAAATGTCAGAAACGTAAGTCATGTCAAGCTTTACAAGATGAGGTTGAGAGGAATGGCAACACACTTTCTGCTCCACTTCAGCTGAGATGGGACATCAGTTCTTTTTCTGTTCATACTTTAGTTCCTCATCCAACCAGTTGCCGCTGTCTCTTCACGTTCCCCATTCTTGGGATTTTTTTTCTCCATAAGAGAGTAGATGGTTCAGAGTTTTCACATATAGTCCTCTTTAAAGGAACCAAACTCAGTTCTCTAGAAGTGATCCTTAAAGTGGACCAGCAGAAGGGGAACTCAGTTCTTTTTATGTTCACAGTGTGAGTTCATTTGAAAGGGGACTCTGTTCTCTTTCTGGTCCACTTCAGCTCAGATGCGTTCTCAGTCATTTTTCTGTTCACACTTTAGTTCCTCATCCAACCTGCTGCCATTGTTTCTTCACATTCAGCATTCTTGGGAATTCACCATTTTTTCTACATAAGACTAAAGGGTTAAACGCTATGCCAAACATACATTTCCCACAATTATCTATACTACTATCTTTCTGATGGAGAGCAAGAATGCTTTGAGGATGGCTGTGCAACTTGGTAGAGAAACTTGATCTTGACAAGAATCTCTAGATTCCTTTATTTATTTATTTACTTATATTTATTTGTTTGTTTGTTTGATTGTTTATTTATGCATTGTTTTTAAATTATTATCATTTACTCATATTTTTTAGTTTATTTCTTTATTGTCTGTTGTGTTTCCCACATAGACATATATGGTTTCCTGGGGCTATACCACATGATCTACCTACGGCAAGCCTAGAGGGCGAAAACACTCAAAGCGAACCCAAAGCTCTTTGTGTTCATAATGCATGAGTTTACCGGACCGTGCCGCGGACTCAAAGCGAACCGAACGGAGTAGAGAAATTTGAATCTCTAGGTCCCCTTTGTTTGTTTGTTTGTTTGTTTGTTATTTATTTATTCATTTATTCATTTGTTGGCTTTTATTTTTTATTAGCATTTATTAGTTTGTATTTATTGGTTTATTTCTTTATTGTCTGTTGTTTGAAATATTAGAGTTAAGGTTACCTCCTGATCTTTCTATATTCATGATGTTAATGCAACAACACTGCACAGTGCTCTTAGATATTACAAACCAAATGCCTAGTGGATTGACAATAATGAAAGAATGCCCAGTGTGATCCATGACACATTTTATTTGAGGTCTTTAACAATATATGGAAATAATTAAATTCATATTTAAATATTTCATAATATGCTATGTGATTCAATGTCTCATGGAGCAGGGTACTGAGTGCTGTTGTGTCATTCACTACTGCCTCTGGAAGCATCATCAACACAGAAGCTAAAAGAGCAGTACCATCTGAAATACATAGTGCCAACACCAGAGTTTGTGGATTGGGGGGGGGGGATAATGGATTGGGCTGTTTTTCAGGGTTTGGGCTAAACTCCTTAATTTGCAATGTTAATATTGTTGACATTTTCCACAATTATATGTTTCTACTTTTGTGGCAACACTTTCCTGTTCCAACATGACTGTGCAAAAATGAGGTCAATATAAATGATTTGAAAAGTTTGGTTTGGATACCTGCACAGAATCTTTTACTGTCCAGAATCCACAAAATGTTTACAGTTTTGACTGTTTGGGCATAATCAGCCTGTTCAAAAGAATGGAGGCTGTTATGGCTATAAAGGGAGGGTGAGCATAAAACTCCTTGGGCCAGTTTCACTAAAGTAGTTTAGCCTGGTCTGTGGTGTAAGATAGGTCTTAATTTTGTTCATATACCAGTCTAATGCAAGTAAGACAGTTTCACAAAAGTTAAGACCAACTCATTTTAGACTTAAAAGGTTAGCCACCTCACCCCCAGGCTAACATAGGTCTAAAGTGCTATGTCACCATGGTAAAAGCAGAAAAAGAGCAAAGAATAGAGGAAGAGATGGCTCATAATTTGTGGTTTGCTGATGAATTTATGGAGAGAGCTGTAAAACGGGAGAGTTTTCAGGGCTCATTAAGTAGGGTCACCACAATACTTTAAATCTTTTTTAAACCGCTTATGACAGTGGTATTTACACTGTTAATGGGGGTGGTAATCTTTTTCAAAACTGTGTTTTTCTTTTTGTTGTTGCATTCTTCACTAAATAGGTGTAGAATTCCTCCAAAATACATAGATTTTCCGAATGAATGAAAGGTCTTAAAATACCCATAATTCTTTGCAGTATAGTACTACTTAAGATAGTCGGGGTCTTAACTGCTTTGTGCAACAGTATAATTTAGACGTCTATGTCAAGTCTGACTATACGCTGTTTCTAAGTTATAGTTACAGTCTATCAGTTTGGACTGTCTAACAAGTCCATTTAGGTATGCTGGCCAGGTATCCACATTCTTTATGCCATATACTGGATACAATTTGACCAAAACACTCAAACTTTGCATAATATAAAGTAACAAAAAGAAAACAATTACATATTAATGTGCCCAGTTATTACAAGGTATTTGTGCTATTAATGAAACAGTCTAAGGTTGTTGTATTGCTTAGCCAACTGCTAATAAACTACATGAACAGTGCTGACGGCACTGTGCACTGTGTACTGTGATTATTATTAATAATAAATTAAATTATGTGTTCAACATTGGTGCATTTTATCCTCTTTATTGAGGTATTAATAAGGTATATGATAATTTAGGGGTGTTGTTAGACCTGGGCAACCAAGGCTATAGACCCAAATGTTTTATGAATAGGCCCAGGTCTCAAAGAGACCCTGATCTATTCGTGTGATATTGTGGACATTCTGATGCTTACTGATTGTCAGGGCTAGGACAGTAATGATGGGAGGCCACTAGAGACTGTCCTTTTTTCTGTTTTGGTTTGGGGTTTGTTTTAAGTCTTTAATTGTGGTGGTGGGGTTTGGTAGTTAGTAGTTTCAACTGTGTTTAGTTAGGGTGTTCTGTTATTGGTTATGGGGTTTGGGTTGGAAGTATTTAAGGGATTTGTGTTACTCTTTCAGTTGCTGGTCAAACACCGAACTAGATTTTTTTTCTCTTATCTCCTTTTTGTTTACTACTTTGAGTTTAGTATCCGGCCCTCTTGCCTTTTGTTTTGTTTATATTTTAAACAATAAATGAATGAAAATGCACACAAAGGTCTGCCTTTGTGTCTGCCTTCATTTGGGAGAGAGGGGGAACCATGACAGATTGACCAGCCTACCAATAGGCTGGTCCCATGCCTTCACCAAGACTCCAGCGCCCTGTCCCAGTGCCGAAACAACTACGACTGGCCGTCCCAGCGGTCCCAGCGCAGAAACAGCTCTGGGTGGGTGCGCTGTGTAGGCGAGCCTAGCGTAGTTAATATGGAAGCTAATGCAGGCAGCCCATGGCCCAGAGCTGATAGCCCAGAGCCAGTCGATTTATTAGGCCCACTTGAAGATTCACTAGGCAGGTTAGCAGAGCTCCTTAAGCACATGTTGCCCCCATGTAGCCCGTTAGCCCAGCAACTTAGCCCGTTAGCCCAACAGCTTAGCCCAGTAGAGGGGCCATTAGCCGCAGAGGGGCGTGTAGTGGGGCCATTAGACAGAAGGGCTTGTAGAGGGGCCGTTAGCCACAGAGGGGCTTGTAGTGGGGCCGTTAGCTGCAGAGGGGCTTGTAGAGGGATCGTTAGCCGCAGAGGCTTTTTGAGGGCCTTGTAAATGCAGAGGGGCCTTTTCGGTGGCAAATAACAGTAGCAGAGGGGCATATAGCAGGCCAAGAGGGGTCGGTACCCGCAGAAGGGCCTATAGAGGGACGGTTAGCAGCAGTAGAGGGCCTTTAGCCTCCCAAGAGAGGCCTCTAGCCATAGAGGGGCAGTAAAAGGGCCTTTAGCCTCTGCAGAGGGGCCTTTAGCCACACAAGAGAGGCTTTTAGCCACACAAGAGAGGCTTATAGAGGCCAGTGAGGGGCCTAGAGAGGCCAGTGAGGGGCCTTTAGCTGGAGCAGAGGGACCTGTAACCCCTTCAGGAGACGGGGGTACTGGGGTTTGCAAGGGCTCTGGAGCCAAGGAGGAGCTATTTTGAGTTTAGTATCTGGCCCTGGTGCCTTTTGTATTGTTAATATATTTTGAACAATAAAAGAATGGAAATTCACAAAAAGGTCTGCCTTTGTGCCGGCCTTCATTGGGGAGAGAGGGGGAACCATGACAAAAAAGAGTAAAT
>JBBPCY010000023.1:5666087-5680420 GCA_037974405.1 Brachyalestes nurse
ATATACACTACGCAAAAGAAAACAAGCATGGGAAGGCATCTATTCATTTCTCCACCTATCCATTGACCTTTTGATGCTTTATTCAGCAAGTTTTGTTGTCTCTGTACAGCATCCTGCTCAATTTAGAGAAAGTTAGTTCCATGTACTTTTTTCCGTGTGCATTAGTAATGAACTGAGGATATCCAAGGTATGTTTTACTTTTAATTTGCCCTTGCACCACAGCTTTATATCAATATTTTAAATCCAAAGGGGCCTTTGATCAATACATTCTTAGGCAATACCACGGGCAAGATGAAACTTTGATCAGCGTGTTAAAATAATATGGGAGCATGCAATGGAAATTTTAATGCTAGAAGCAAGAGCTTAATTGGCTGGAAATTCACTAAAATTAGTATTCTTATTATAATGAAATTTCCCCTGAAGACACATCTATATTTATCAGAGAATATCTATGGTTGACAGTTGATGCATTGTGATTACGGTGCTCATGAGAATACCATCATCTATAGGATGGAAGATGCCTCTGGCTGCAAACAGTGCATGCCTGAAAAGGAGGGTTTATGTTTATTTTTTCCCTCTAGAAACTGTCAGGATACTGTCAGATCATTCGTTCAAACATATTTTTATCAGTGTAACTTGCCTTCTTTAACTTTAACTTGCCTTTCCTGTATCAAACTGTATTTTTAACGGCAACAATATTTTTGACAGACATCTTTTAACAGCAAAAATATTTTTTTAAATAAACATTCTCTGGAGGCCACTGGGTGAAGAAATTATAAAATGTAATTATAATAATCTGCTGTTTTACAGACTCCTGGACACTTGGAGGTCATCTGGGTCATATGTTTACCAATTTAAAAAACAATGAAACAGCTGTAAAATATATACATGTGTAAAAAAATGAATGAATATACTTATTTATTTAGCTTTGATTAAGGAAATCATCATCTTGCAATCAATGAATCTACTCCTGAAAGTCCAGACACAGGTCTACTCCAAAGTATCTTTTTGTTATATTGTGTTTCATCCAGGTAGCTTTGGTTGCACATCGCAACTTTGCAAGTACAGTAAAAAAAATTGCATGACATCCTCTCCATTTATCTATACCTGACACTGATTGGTTTGTAGATGGGCATGTATCTAACGCCACCATGTTGTAAAGTCAGCAGGTAAAACCCGGAAAACTGTCCTTCTCATCGGTTGATATAATGTTTCTGCAGTTTCGTTATCCTCAGGTGGGATTGCTCTCCTATACTCTCCCCTCTTCTCTCTCCCTTTCACACTCTCTTCGCTCAATAAAAAAGATATAAAATATAAGTTACTGGCATTAGATTTTTTTTGTTTGGTGTTGTAGTTTACTTGATTTATTTGTCAGAACAAAATACAATCAAATACTTCATGCTACTATGGCTAATTTTGACTTCTTTCGTGGTTCTTTGTCTTTAATAGCCTACTTCAACTGGCTTGGTCTGAAAGTCCCATCCAAAAAAGTTTTTTTCATGCTGTTGCTTCTATTGATACTATTTTTGCACAATTCTTCAGCATTTTTTGCACACATCTACTCAGCTACTGTTTGCTGCACTGTACATTGTCAAAGGCTCCTTATAAGGCTATTATAGTTTTGACCAAACTGACAAGTCCCTAACACTACTGACATTTAACATCTTGTGCTTTTATCCAAAGCTTTCAGAGGTGTTCTCAACTTTAAGCCATTATCGATGCATGCAAACTGTACTGAAAACAGAAGCAGTTCACTAAACCATGTTAAAAACACGGCCATATGTGGCGGTGCCTAGGTGTATAAAACGTTGACATAAATGCTACCAAATTTTTTTCGTGCTAACCTTCAAAACCTTGCAATAACAATTTAAAGAGAACTGAGTGCAGAGCAAATTGCGGATGCAGGGAACCACTAAGTTGAGAATAGGTATTAATGCCAATAGATAACACTGTTCAGTGAAACTGAATTCATAAATAGTTGTGATGCTTTGCCTGTCTTCACATTCTTCAGATAATTTCTCAGTTAATTAATCAGATTAATCAGATTAGTCTGAACTTCGTCTGACACTAAACACCCCACCAGAATTGCCACATATGGTTGGAATATGACAGAAATTGAGCATTATTTATTATTATTTTGACACCCAATTTAACATCACATACATTGTAAAAGCGGGATTAAGAATCAATATTTGCCGCTGTCCTACATAAGTGCGGACAAAGATGTATTTCCTGATGGAAAGCCATTGCCGATGCTCAGTCCAGGGACTGTGTCTTTCTATTTACTGTGAGATTTAATATTACTCATTATGAGATAATCAGACTGGATTTATACTAGCAAGATTAAAAACACAAGTTTTAATATGCCATATCAATGCAATCATTTTGTCATGTCATCTTATTCAGTCTACAGCACTTTAGCCCCACCCATGCGCGCTGAAGTTACAAGAAGTGTTTCAGTCTGGGTTGCTTTCTTGAATAAGGCACAATACAGGGCATACAAGTCAGTCATACCAGAGGGCATTTTGAATATACAGTAAACCCCCACGACTTCATGGCTCAGAGCTCGTGTGAGACCTCGGCCCAGGAGGAGTCTACCTCACCTGAAAGACAATCCAACCAAGACTCCGGTGCCAGACCTTCACAACCACCCTTGATTAGCAGATCTGTTTCACCTGAATATTAGCCAGCCACACCCACAAGCACCTGTATTTAAGGTCTTTGTTGCCCTCTATTCTATGCGAAGTATTGTCATGCCCAGCTTTCTCCTGTGTTTCCTTCCCATGTTCCGACCCTTGCTTTACGTCTTTGGATTACTCTTATGCTCTTTATGACCTGGATTTGTTTGCTCCGTGGACTGTGAATTTTGGATTTGACCTCTACTTTAATGTAGACCTCAAGTTTAGAAAGTGTATCTCTGTGCCCTCGCTCTGGTTTATAGAACTCTGTGTTTGGGTTCACCCACCAGCCATTACAGCTAGTGGCTTCAGTCATTCGTGGATTTATTCTTAGAGTCGAACTAATAATTATTAGTTCAGTTCCGCAGATTCGAGGAAACCGCAGATATCCTCTGCATAATATTTTTTAGCTTTTTTGTGACAACATATTATTTTGCATGGATTTTAGTGCAAAATTATTAATAAAATTATAATTTACTAATTTTGTAATATAAATATTAAGGAAATTCAGCTACATTTCCATCTAAAATATACAGTGTTGGGGAGTAACAGAATACATGTACCGGCGTTACATAATTAGAATACAAATTATGAGTAACTTTATTCCATTACAGTTACCGTTAAAATAGATGATAATCAGATTACAGTTACTTTGTTGAAATAAATGGATTACACGGTGGTATTTTCCCATTCCATGTTAGCTTTTCAAATGCGTTTCAAACCGAAGCTGTCGCCGCAGACAGTTTTTAAAAAAAAAATTGCTGTAACTCTTGAACCGTTTGTGCAATCTAAAAAATTCCAACCAGTTTCCGAAAGCAGAGAAGCTGCACTTTTTAGTGATATTAGTGTCATTACAGTGGATCTTTTCATACGAGCGGGCTTTCACCAGGCTGTAGCCGGCCAGGGAAGCATTTTTCGAACTTACCCGCATGGATGATTAGGCCTGGATCTCCTCATGCCACTCACCCGAATTTGGACTTTTTTGGTCATTTTTATGGAAGTTTTCAAAAGAGGGGGCTTTCACCAAGAACCAAGCCCCTCAACCATGATGAGTGATCCGAAAAAGTGCTTCTAGGTTGGCTACAGCCTGCCCAGAGCCCCCTTGTATGAAAGGGTTTAATGTTGGTGGTGTCAGTTACACAATGGACCTGAAGCCAGCACAACAGACAGGGGTGGACTGGCAATCTGTACGTTCTGGAAAAGTCCAGAGCGGCCATCTGGTTTACGGCTGTCGGCCCGAGATGTGCATAACACTGCTCCCTGCTCTCGGAACCACGGGCGTCAGCCTGAGATGCGCATAACACCGCCCCACGGCCTTCGGCCTGAATTTCTTGGCCAAGATGCGCATACCAAACAAAACCTCCCGTCCCAACCGAAAATACGGCCGTGATGCAGATCTATTCACCTATTGCTCCTCTACAGTAAACAGTGTTGTGCCAGTTCACGCTGAAAAAGAACTAGTTCAACATACAGTTCATTCAAATAAAAATGAACTAGTTTGCATTCATAGTTCATTTTTAAAAAATTTGAAACAGCTCAAAAATGAACTTCACGTTCAATTTTTTTTTTTACATTTTCAATACAACGTCCTTCTATCTGAACCTCCTTCAATCTTCTCCTTCTATCTGTATTATCACTGAACAATCACAGCCATAAGTTACATTAAAAAAACAATTTTGAGGTTGAGAATAGATCTTACCACTTAAGCAACGCATCATGTTATGGTGAAAGTGGAAAAAATGAGGTGCAGGTATACTGTATGTAGAAAACATTAACACATAACACATATCTTTTAAAGTGCTCAGAACATAACTAAAAATAAACTAACAGTCGTTGTCTTTTTTAAACCTTATCAAGCTAGTGAAAATGTACAGCTCTAAAACTTAAACATCCAACACACAAAGCATTCATATTTTCCAAGCTGGGCTAAAATATGAGGCTACAGATGATGATAATAAACTAAGAGCCGTTTGGGAGGCGAAAGAACCGGCTCACAAGAGCTGGCTCTCTGAAAAGAGCCGAACTACCCATCACTATCCTGCGAACGTACAGCGTGAACTGCGTTCAGTCTCATGAGAGGGAACGTCACTCACGGTTATGTTCATAATTTATAAACCGACTCGTTCAGTTCAGTGTTCATGAAAAATAGGAACGTGTTCATTGAATGCGTTCAGGCACCACACTGCACACATGCATGTAGGGGAGCGCAGTGACAGAGCCGCTGACACCAAAATCATCATCAGAGTAAACAATCAGTGTTTGCATTCATATTATTAATATTTATTTTTAACATTCAAAATTGACATTTATCCATAATGATAACACAACCACGATGGAATTTAATCTGAATTCTTTCTCTTTCTTAGCTCTTTGCAAAAAGTGGACAAATCAATCTATAATACCATGCACTTTCAGGGTATCGTCAAGACAGACATTTTCAAAAGTGTTGGAATTGTTTTACAATACTTACTTTACTGTACACCACTTATCACTGCTTAATTATAAAAATTGTGCACCTACATTGTTCACTTATTTTAACTGTAACTGTGTTAAAGGGAACACTGCTTTTTCGTTTAAAGTGTTTGCAAACCAAATGTTCTTGCACTTTTGTTCACATAGCATTATTTTAAAAATAAAAGTGTGCAATAAACTACTTTAGAATGAATAATTTAATTTTGTGTTTAAAGTTTAATCATTGCCCAGCATTAATATGTACATGGGTGTATATATGCATGGCCGATTGTAGCCAGGGGAAACGAATAATTTTCAAAACTATTCATTTCATTCCTCCACTTTTTCCCTCCCAGATTACAGCTGAGACGTAAAGCGTGTTTATATACATGTTATTTAATGTACTTTTTCTCCCTTGTAAATCAGCTGAAACAAGTAGATATCATTTTAAAAAATGCATTTAGGTTTTTGCAAATTCCAAACAAAAAAATATACATAGGCTACATCTTTAACTTTTTATTGTTGAAAATGTTGTTTTTCTGTGCACAGGATCCTACAATGCCTTTAAAAACTTTCATTTCTGTCAGTGATAACATAGTTCCCAGCACCACAGCCAACACTGCACATGTCATGAAATCTGCTGGAATCACTCAAAAAGAACACCGTGCTACAAACTAGGAATCCCCCTGCTTTAACAGCATTAGGTTTTTATCTGTGACCAAGTCCTGAGACAGGGCTGATATATGAGCTATGGTGAGAAAGGAGAGGGGTGTTCTGCTTCTAGATCCACTTTACAATTTTTCATCTATCAGAGGTACACACCCCAGTTAGGGGTACACACAGTTAGCATTTTTTATTTCAGTTAGGATTAATAGTCTACAATTTTATTTTTTCAGTATTGTTTTCATGATTTTGTGCAACAAAAACAACACCAGTTCATTGTACACCCTAGAATTAAATAAGGTGGGTATATTCTGATTGACATCACAATCAAGATGAATTCAAAACAGGCTACATTTGCATCTTAGTTTCCATATATGAACTATATGGACTGGAGAGTGAATAATGTTTTGCAACTATGTTCTACATCAAAAAGAGTATGTCTTCCATTGTACAAACCTTTTTTTTAATAATTGATTTCCTCAAGACTTTACCCTGCTTTTTTGTATTAGTAATAGTATATATCTTTTTGTTTTCATCATGTATTACTGCTGTCATTATGATTGAAATGCATATTAAGACTGTGAGCTCTGAGGAAGAAGGAGAAGAGCATGAAGCTCCACTGACAGCCTCCGAGCATAGATGAAGGCTAAATGTAGACTTTGACCACAGCCCTGGGCCTCTGCAATCCACTGAGCTCCCCCACATCCTCTCTTTTACACTGGAAGGAGAAGTAAACATCACGCAATGTCACACTTCTTATAAATGTAACCATAAACTTGCGACAGCCTTGCATGACATGAGCCATAAAAACAAGCCCAACATCGGCAGTGATGAAACCCAATATTTCTCACAGCCACTAATAGCAAAATCTGAAATAGCATAAAATGTAAGTGCAACACAAGACATGTTTTTTATAGCTGAAAGACATGGCACAATGAAAAATATTTTAATTTGACCCATCTAAAGAAATATTAAGTATAACGATTTTCAAATACACACCACTGATAATCTGCTAATAGTAGCCCATCTACTAATAGCTTGATGATAGTCTGTCAATGATAAAAATATTATGTACTGATGTGTATTCCACCCAGAGGCAATTTAACTTGTTTATATTGTCCTGAGGGTCAGATATTATTCTGTAGAGCGTAATCAAGAGCCAAAGTAAATGTTTTTATAATGTCATGCTGCTGTATTTATTTCTGGTTAGTTAACTCTTAATTGTGTCACTGCCAGTCGACAGATGCACTCTTAGTAGGTTTCTGATAGGGACCCTTAAAAAAGTCTTAACACATTTCAGATTTTTACTATTTATTATTACTATACATAAAACAGTACACTGTAAACAGTAGTTGTAATGTTACAGTAGTTAATTGCCAGCAGTTTCTCCAGCATAGTTCTGTTTGTTTACTGCACTGACACTGCAGTTCACTTAAATCCATCTTTCCTACAATGAACCGCTTTATAACAATCTGCTGTAGGGACAGAATACAGTAAATTTCTGCAAAATACAGCAATTTTTTACAGTTAGTAAACAAAATGCTAGTCCTAGTGTGCTACTCAAACTAGCAGCAAGTGAAAAGGATGAATCTGTCTCAGTATAGGAGCTTCTCTCTTATCAATTATGCAAAAAACAAACAAAGCAATAAACAAGGTTGTCAGATTTAAAAGGCCATTTATTAACCTGGACAATACCAGCGGGCAAAGTATGTTATATAGTGTTACAAAATATGTTATATTTCTAATCATATGAAGAAGTCACAGTGCTGCTCTGTCACTCAACAAGGAAAAAAGTTCTGTCATATTTGTCCCTGAATTTGCTCTCGACTTCACAAGAACAGCCTGCAGCACACATAGTTAGATGCATAAAAAAGCACTTATCTACTATAACTGGAAGAAACATGCGTGAGATGCCAAGGGACAGCTTTTTCTGTGAATGCATAGTTTGTTATTTTCCTCAAAATAATATGTTTTCACAAACCGAAATCCTTCCATTTAAAAAAAAAAGTTAGAAGAGAAGAAGGAGAGAAAAGTCAAGGAATGAAACAGCACGCATTATGATTATGATTATGATTTTGTGACCTGGCTAAACTCTGTAAACCTTCTGCAGACCGTCTGACCTCACTCTACGACACCAGTGACCTTACAGAGAGACACTGAAAAAAGGCCAAATGGGGGAAGACAAAAGCCAGCAGAGAGGTAACAGACTGTAAATCACTCCGTGTGTGTCTGGAGTGTGTTCAGCAGCTGAGTAGGGCACAGTTCTGCTCTCTGTCCCAACAGGGCATGAGAAAACTTTTGGAGTTTGGGTTTGTGTGTGTGTGTGTGTGTGTGTGTGTGTGTGTATGTATGTATGTGTGTGTGTGTGTGTGTGTGGGGGGGGGGGGGGTTGTGGATTCATACACCTTCAGAACAGAAATGTCCTGATATTGTTGGAAAAGTCAACACAACATATTGTTAGGACCAGTCAACACTCAACACACTGTAATTTTTTTTACAACAGAGTCAGTTTCAGCAAAAAACGATTAAGGTTAGGTTTAATTCTGGCTTAGAAAATAAGTACACAATAAGTGTGTGTGTGCGTGTCTGTGTACTTATTTTCACTTGTTTTCAGCACAAACATTTCTTGAAGCAGAGGTTTCCAAACCTTTTCATGGGAAAACCAACCCATCAAGTTTTAACATTTTCTAAGTCATCAAAATGACACATTCATCAAAAAGTCCTCATGTTATTCAGCTTTTGGACCACTTTTACCCAATATGCTTTTCTTCATTTACTGTTCATAGTTCATAATACAAATATTAGCTTGCTTGGTAGGCCTGTCAGCTCTGTTCTCTGATCACTGTCACTTTCCACAAAATGATCACTGTGCTTCAAATCATCAGTAAAAATAGTCGTTACAAATGGCCATCACAAATTCAAGTGTCAGCCGTATTTGGATTTCTTTTCAGATAAGCTGCAATAAAACAAACCGTACCTGAGATATTTGCTCAGCTTCATTTAAATAATTTAAAGCTCTATGAGACAGGCTTGCCAGATGACCAGGACATATAAAATGTGCTTGGCTACTTTCATTCACTTTCAGTTCTTAAATGCTGACAGCTGCTTATGCAGGACTCAGTAAACTCATAAACATCCATAAATTCATTAGAAGTGCTTAAAAACCTTTTTTTCAGTACTAAAAACATTTGCAGAGTTTCCTGAGAGTATTAATGGCTCAGTAGGGACTGATACAGACACATCTTGTTGGTTAAATAGGGGTTGTGGTTGGTCCAATATAGTGTCAAGTGTAACATTATATATATTTTTTGTCGCTGCATTTATTTATGCATTTGATCTTGAAAATTAAACAAGCTTAAGGTAGCATTTTGGACAGGCCGATGATACAAACGGGAGGTCCAGGACCACTGGATGAAGTCATTGCGGCATCACGGGGTTAAAAGCAAAAAAGAGGCTGCAAGCTTTGAGTGTGTTAACCACACCTTGCCTTTGTCCTGCACTTTGTGTTTACTGCATGCTGCAAGCATAACATCCACATAATGAGACTCATCAGACCAGGTGACCTTCTTCCATCACTCCAGAGTCCAGTTCTGAAAAGTCCCCGTCGTACATACTTTCGAAGATGGACAGGGGTTGGCATGAACACCATGACTGGTCTTTGCCTACACAGCCTCATACTCAGCAGCATGTAATGCAGTGTGTGTTGTGCAACATTGCTGCCCTTACCAAAATTAAATATTTCAGAGACTTCCACAGAATCCTTTCCACTGGTTCTGACAATACAGGCTTCACTGCCCTTGTGAGCCTTGGGCACCCGGCACCCTATTGTTGGTTTGTGGTTTTTACTCTCCTTGGAACACAGTCAGTAGGTCCTCACCCCTGCTGACCACGAGCACCTCACAAGTTTCGGAGATGCTCGGACCCAGTTGTCTGGTCTGGCCATCACAATTTGGCCCTTCTTAAAGTTGCTTAGGGTGTATTTATGTTCAGTGTATAAAAATGAACCTGTGTGTGAGTGTGTGTGTGTGTGTGTGTGACAGAGAGAGAGAGAGAGACAGAGAGACACACATAGACAGTAGAAGGAGACAAGATATAGCTTGTTAAATATAGGGAGGCTCTCCATGGGTCGGCTAGTAAAATAATGAAGGCAGAGACAATGAGACTATAAACTAAAAAAGGAACATTTAGTGTAATGAAAGCCTGTAAAGCACTTAAAGAGAGAGAGAGAAAGTGTATAAGCAAGCGAGGAACAAAAGAGAGAGGAAAAGTGTGTGTGTGTTTGTGCTGCTACTGTGTTCTTTTGCCCTTGTCCACCGTGACCCCTGGAGCGTCCCCAGGAAACGAATCAGAGCGTGTTTAACGAGAGTTGCTTTACACAGCACAAAATACAGTAAATCTTCATTTTACGAGCCACAGACACTAACACGAGAGTCTGCTGTGGGACCGGTAAAGAGAGAGAGAGTGAGAGAGAGAGATGGAACGATGTGGAGACAGAGAGACTGTGCATATATATTTTCATACATTTTCAGGACAAAAATGCCCTGACTTTGTAGGCAAAACCACAGAAAAACAGAATGTACCAATAATATCACAACCAAATTTTCATCATATATTTTGTTGCTGCTGAAACAAACCTGTGTACACTGTCTGGTCAAAAGTATATGGACACCGGATGTATAAAAGTACATGCAACTATGCCTCTGTTCTTCTGTGAAAGGCTTTCCACAAGAATCTGGAGTGTGGGAATTTGTGCCCATTTAGTCAAAAGAGCCTTTGTGTGGTCAAGCACTAATGAACAAGAAGCTTTGGCTCATGATTAACATTCCAATTTATCGCAAAGGTATTTAGTTAGGTTGAGAACTCTGTGCAGTCCACTGGAGTTCCTCCACATCAAACCATGTCTCACACGGTCATGCTGGAACAGGAAAGGACCTTCCCCAAACCTTTGCCACAAAGTTGAAATAATTAGATAATTAACATTATCTTTAAAGCTACAGCATACAACTAATGCAACTGACAAAACAACACTAAAAACAACCCACGCCCATTATCCCTCCTCCACCAAACTTTACTGTCAGCATAATGCATTCAGTCTACAGCTTTGTGACTGTGCCGATGTTGCTCCTAGAAACTTTCATTTCACAATACTAGCACTTACAGTTACCTGCGAGAGGGTATCTAACAGTGTGGAAAATTGGGAGTCCTAAGACTGTGCCACATTTAAAGACACTGAGCTCTTTGGTACGGTCCATTACACTAGCATTGTTTGTTTGTGGTGACTGCATAACTTTGAGGAAATGAGACTTAAGTTAATTAACATAACTGAGCAAAAAAGTGTAAAATAAGACAAGGGGAACACAAGGAAACAAAATAAAAACACAAAAATTAAGTCATTAATTTAAAAGGAAAAAGTTGTGCAGATTTTTTCACTTGTGTGAATAAGTAATTCCCCCTAAACCTAATAACTGGTATGCTACCTTTCCCAGTAATAACTACAGCCAGTCCACCATTTGGTATTAGACTTTTTTATCCTTAATTTTAATTAACAAAATTAACAATTAACAATAACCTGTATTTGTGATTGACATTTACAATTTTGTGATTGTGATTGACATTTACAATTTTGTTTGAAGATCTTAAACTTTGAGAGTAACAAAAATGCAAAGATAACAGAAACCAAGCCTGTACTGTGTATCAGCATGCACACACACACACACACACACACACACTCTGTATATGTATGAGTAGTCATGTATTCACTGCATAATACAGTTTGATACTAACTGTAAGTTCTTATTTCCTGCATAAATTCTAAATAATGGTTTACACACACAAACACACACACACACACACATAAAGACTCTGCACACGCTCTGCTATTAAATGTGTCAGTTTACAGTCATGCACGCGCCTCTTGTAAGTGTTGCTAGGGCTATTTATGACCCACAGACAGTTGCTTTACAAGACTACTCAGTTTCAAACCCATGCTCTATCTTTTGCAGCCATTAATTAACACGCTTTATGACTCTGTGGCAAGCTTTGGAATTCACTGAGCACAAGGCCCAGAGAAGAATGAGTAAAAGTAGACTTCCAAAAGATGTCCTGACTACAATTTCATTTTTGACCAGCTTCCGTGATCTACACTCATTATGGTGCAGCTCAAAATGATCTTTAGTAGGAAGAAAATACCTCCTTAATAATACAATATCGGAAACCCCCATTGGAAACCTCTATCTGGCTCTGCTCCTGCGTAAACAACAGCGGAAAGGCACAAATCTTCAGCTTAATCTGCTCCATATAAAAAATAAGGAGAAGTCTCTTGACCCTGGGACTGTGGAAGCCCCTGGAGAACCAGAAGCATCCACTCTGCAAAACAATGCCGCAGCTGAACAACCAGCCATTGAGCAACAGACCGCCGTTGATTGGAAAACAAACTCTGTCTATATGGGCCGTCTGCCACTGAGCCTTAGCTGAGGCTACTCGTCCTAGAATTGCTCAGGAAAAAATCTCAAAAAAGGCCAAAAGCACTCTGCATACATTCTTTTTGAAGGTTCCATAAAGGGGTTTTGAAGCAATGCTGTATGAGGAACCTTTCAGTCTTTTTAAAGTTTAAATAACCTCCATAATATTTACAGCTCTCTTCCAATTAAATTTTTTCCTTGAACCATATACCCAGGCCAATAACCATTAAGGAACCGGAATTTTTCTCTTATCCATTAACATAAATTAAGTGTTAAAAGACAATTGTGCGTCTAAAGGTAATTGTGTGATGACTTCAGTTTTGAATGCAAAGCTACAAAAGGGGCAGCGGTCCAAGGATGCATGTTTTCTTCATAAATCTAAAGATATGAACGGTGTACACTGAAAAAAAAAACATTTCAGTGAGCATATTTTACAAAACATGATTTATCCCAAAGCAGCTTTACAGAAAGGTGGGTCCAGATCTGTGACACGCTCTAAGTGACTTTAAGAAGAGTCTATAGTATAGTCAAAGTAAGAACGTATCCTTCTTGGACCTCACCAGGAGTTTGGGCCAAGCAGTTCACCTTCACAGGTACAATCTAGAGATTACATTTCTTGGATTGAACAGAGAAGAGGTCAAAGTAAATTTGAAAGTCAATGCGAAACTGTTTTCACCATATACAGTACAATGCTTTTGTGCAGGAGATGGTCTTTTGGGTGATAATAGTTCGAAAGCTGATGTAGATGGATATAGCAGTGTATAAAGACTTCTAAAGTGCAGAGGGAATCTCTTGGAAAATCATTCTCAACTGTGTGGAAAAAACTTCCCCCAACATAGTTATGTCATAAATAAGCCTATGATGTGATGGAAGGATTAAAAGCCGATAAATACGTGAGATTCTGGACGTTAGAATGACTTATGACTCATTATGTTGAAGCTGTGCATTTTATGCTTCATTGAACATGCAGTATTTTGGAGGCTAAAGCTATTCTGGACAGTTCTCTGGATCACCAGACCCAGGCTGGCTCCTCTCAGCTTCATAGTCATGAGCTAAATACACTGTACACTGTCCACATTGGAATCTATGTGAGCTCAAACTTGCCACTAAGCTGAAGATCCAGCTACTGAGCAACTCAGTGGAATGAGAGAGGGAAGGAGCGAGGGATGGAGTGGAGACAGTAGATGCTGTAAGAGCTGAAAGAAAGAGAAGAAGGGTTAGGTGGCACGGATGGGAGGAGGGAGAGATAGCCTGTACTTTTGTTTTCTTTCCACAGTATGCCATAAAATGTCTAAAAGCACGTCTGAGGGTTTCCGGTGATTAAAGAAATGTTTTTTGAAAGTTAGTTTAGCGCTGCAGCTACAAGACTAATGCTGCAACAAGAATAAGTCACCATAAATCTTTTCCATTAATATTTCCTCAAGACTTCCTCTTCACTAAGGTGGTGAAGACTAGAACTCAGTGTGAATGAGCCGAAATTTCACTACAGCTGAGTCATTTTAGACAACAGGGCTGGAGAGCACTGATCTTAGATCAGATTCCTCCATATTTATTACAGTCGGTGTCATAAACACTTGAAAACCTGAAAAGGTTTGTTAAAAAAGATGCTGTTTGAAAAGGCCATCTGCAGCGTTCGCCTGAATGTTAAAAGTTTTGTTTACTTTTGTAGCTCATAGTTAATCATACTGTGTCCACATTAACAACTCTGCACCCCTGGAAAGTGGAGCTGGAAGTGGTTTGAGCAGGTTGAGAGTTAGTGTAAATTTGATTTTCGGCCATACCATTCTTTTTAGAAGGCCCTTTGCGGTTGTTGGGGATGCATGGAGGCGTTTTAGCGTTCACACTACAAATGTTATGTGATCATATACGTCCCTAACCTCCTCCAAAGGTGAGTACTTGGATCACAGTCAGATCTCTAATGGGAGTTTTCCACTGAGTGGTACCAGCTCGGTTCGGTTCGACTCTTCTCGCTTTTTTGCTTTTCCATAACTAAAATCTGGTACCTGGTACCTGGTACCATTCTTGGTACCAACTTGGCCGAGGTCCCACGCGTGCTGAGCCGATACTAAATGATGACGTG
>JBBPCY010000023.1:5680520-5691663 GCA_037974405.1 Brachyalestes nurse
TAACATCTGTATGTATGTGCGATTAAATGTGATTAATTAGATTAATTAATCGCCACACCATGTAATTAATTAGATTAAAAAATTTTAATCGCTTGACAGCACTATTATCAGCATATCCAAACATTAAGTTAACTGGTTGTTTTTTATTTGTAGATACTGTGACTGCTGGCTCCTAAGACATTTCTTTCAGACACTTTGAATAACTTGATTTCTTTCTTAGACTACTAAAAATTATATTTCAAATATACTCAAAGGGTTCATTGATAATATTGGTTGAAGTTATATAATACTGAATTACTTCTCATCTGGATTTAATCCATGCCACTTTCACGTACAATCATAGTGAACAATAAACAGGAGTCCTTAAAATGGGGAAAGAAATCTAATGAAGAATACACCATACCTAAGAAGTAAAATTACTGGTTCTATCAACAATACCAGTCCAATTATGGCTTTCTGGAAGGTGCAGACATTAGAGCCATGAACATGCAATGTCCCCAATGAATAAGAAGTGGCTTCTTATGATCTAAGTTCAAGAAGAGCACAAAAATGTTTGTCAAGAGGAAGCCTAATTGACTAGTGGAGATGACATAACTTTTTAAAATAATTGCACAGGGTCATTGTTAAAAACAAGTGCATGGTTTAAGGGCTTAATAGAGCAATAGGAAACTCCTTCATTTCTGTCTAATTACATGGCATTCATTAGGGAGAATTCTGACAACAATGGTATGCAACTTTTTTCATTTTTCAGTTGTACTTTGTCATAGATAATTAGTTACAGCTAACTTTTCGTCATTGTCTCATTACAGGCTCAGAAGGTAATATTTAAATATTTTCCTGGAAAGTTTTATTACCAGCTTCTTAGCTCCCAGCTCATGCTATGACTTTTCTCCATATCTTCTCAGCAACAAGAAATCTTACAAATATTTGGGCTTTCAATTATTTTTTTAAAACTCTCTATACTAAAGGTTTTCTTGTTTTTCCTCAGGCTGCACAAGCCCAGCTGCAAAGATCTATTTTGAATTTTCAGAATCTAATGATTTGTAAAAGGTCCATAACCATACTTTTATATATATTTATTATATTTCCCTTTGAAATCCTCATATTGCACATATATAGTTATCAACACCACAAAAGTTATAATTGATTTTAATCGAACTTTTTTCAGTAAATAGTCTAATTTCGTTACTAGTCTTTTTAGACTGGAATGTGTAAATGATTTCTATGGGGCAGCTGCTAACCTAGTGGTTAGGGCATTCGCAATCAGGAACTTGTGGGTTTGATTCCCAAGACTGCTAAGCACTGCTAGGTGAATGGGTTAAATGCAGAGGAAGAATTTTGTTCTGTTCTTACTGTATGCTGTGGTGTGTCCATGTATGACAGAATGGTCACTTTCACTTTTCTGACTGACTGCTCTGTATTTCAAAACCGCCTTTGGCTGAATCAACCAAATATGCAACCAGCACAGACAATGAAATGGAGAGTCCATTTTAAATGCTTAACAGTGTTTATGTACAACATTAAACTCATTTATTTCAAGAAACTATTCTGAAAACCAAAACTTTTCTTTATCCATGTATTTGCTACTTTAAGAAATTGTAGAAAAAAGTGATAATATATTTAATGATACAATAATATCTCATCTATAAACATGCTGATGTACTGCCATCATAGGAGCACATGCCAGCACCTTTTCTTTTCAAAGCATATGGTCCATTAAGCAATTAAGAGCAAAGAGCTGCTTAACACATGTAACCATAATACCTCCCCTACTCACGATTTGTGGAGTGTGACAGGTGTGTTTTTTTTATTAGATCATCTTCAATTATAATTTTAATTAAATGTTCTATCTAAAGAAAGACTCCCAAAGTCCCCAGGAGTAACTGGAGGATTAAGTACCTAAGACGGAACAGTCACTGAGTGACTGCCAGTGGCAGAAATCTGAGGAAAAAGAGAATAAAACCAAAAAGAGAAAAACAAAGCGCATGAGCAATAACAGTTGCTCGGCAACTGCACATTCGGTGGCTGATGTCCAACAGCCACAAAACCCCTTGTGCAAATGTAAGTCAAACCCAACAAACAGTGCTAGGCCACTGTGGACTTTGTGCAGCCCCATATGACACATGACAGAAGGTGAGAATGCTCCCCAGGCAGCCAAACACTGGTTTTGTCCCTTCACTGTGCACTGACATTCACATACTGTACGCTTTTAATAAAGTGGTCTTGGGGATTATCCTCAGACCTGTGTTTAGTCTGAGCACTGTGACAGGCAGCCATAAAATGTGTGTATTTAGTCTGGTGAAAAACAGCAAGTGATTGACAGAGGAATAGAACTGGCTCACAATAGCTGCAAAATAAGCATCTGATTTTCATAATACTCGTGATAATAAATAAATAAAGAAAAATGTATCTGACCAGTCAAACAACAAGCATGGGTATTTTGATTTTTTTTTTCAAAAAGCTTTATTTGCAGAACTGTACTGAAGAAAGCTGCTGGCTGATGTTTTCTTATTCCATGTTTATATAAAAAATGTCAGTACTTGCTTTCCTTGATTTAACTGAAATCTCATGATAGACTGTTAAATACTACATACTACTAGTATGGAGGTATTGTCAATATAAACCTATCTATTGCTTACTCCTATAACTCAGCCAGTTTGCCTTGTTTTCAATGCATATGCTGAAAAACAACCATTAAGCCCAACTGCAGCTAGATTATAGTTACAAGAAGAGGCTCTGTGATGTAATTTACGGTAATGTAGACGGCTCCTAGAAAATAAAGTTTAAAGAATGTATTTAGAGTATGTAATTTCCCCTCACTAAAATGTCATAGTCCAGGTATCACTACATTCAGTAACGGTACGTTTGCCTCCTCCTTGTATTTAGAAGATTTGTCTTCTAAATACAAACTGCCAAACTCTGACCTGCTTCGAAGTTTGTCACTGTCTTCATACCCAGAGTCCTACTTTTCCTATTATGGCAGATAAATCAGGAATGGATAATATTTTGAAAGTTCCTTCACAGTCAAAAGGAACGATTTTTAACATTTATAATGCCATAATGTTAATCAGCCATGTAACAACTGATAAGGTTAGTGCAGAGTGGGAACATGAAATAGGAGTACAGCTGTCTGCGGAAACCTGGAATAAAGCCCTTTTTAGAATAAATGGAACCTCATCCTGTGCCTGGCTCAGTCTAATACAATTTAAAATTCTCTTCACTACAGTAAGGCAAGATTGTCCAAAATGTACCCTCATTTAGATACATGTGACTGCTGTCACATTACCAGGGCAGAGTTAACATACTAATCCATAGTGTTTAAAACCTTATCAAGATCATTCCATATAGACGTTAAATCCTCATTTGAAATGGCCATTTTTGGTGTGTCAGTTTCAACTACACTGGCGCGAAAGTAGCAAGAGGCCTTTTGCATGGCTACTGTCACGGGGTGGTGCACGGGAAGTGAGGTGAGGCGCAGCAAGCAAGGTTCCAACACATGTTTTTTTTATTACTGTCACGTCTGGCTGCCCAGGCTGTGATCTCAGGTTGTGCATGAAAGCACCAGGAGCCAGTGATACTGTTCATTCTCATTTATTTCCAAACACAAAACAAAAAGGGTATGAGAACCCAAAATAAAACAAGCTCTGAGTTTTCAATACCAAGCATATAGTGAGGGTGGACCGACAACCAAAAACACCAAACCCAAAACCCAAAACTTAAACTAAACACAGCTGTAACTAATCAAACATAGAAGTCCCCAGAGAAATCCAAACCCCAAACACAAAATACAGCGATCCCTACTGGCAGCTGGGGGGAACATAACAATTACAAAAGGCACGGAGACTCTAGACAAAATACTAAAAATACTATAAAAAATAAGGAGGCACGAGGGCCCTTTTAACTCAAAACAAAGCTACATATAGAAACACAGAGGAGCGGGAACGTGAGGGTTGACAAGCCAAGAACCTAAGAACACAAAGAACTTAAATACCAAACACACGCAGACAAGAACCAATCATAATACCCAATTACTTAAACTAAACATGACAGCTGACGCAGAGACCCAAGACACAAACAAACACCATAAATTCAAAATAAATTCCCAATCACAAAATCTACAACAGCGGCCAAGACCTAATAGTACCCCACCTCCAGAGTGCCACTCCCGGGGCGCCCAAACACCGTCCAACGGCCGGAGGAGGCGTATGAGGCAGCACACACACACACCACCACGGAAAAATATTCAGCGGACCGCGGGCCCCACACGTCCAGGTCCCTCGCAGCCGGCACGTAAGCACCCGTCCCTTTTGGCCGTGGACGGCACGTCCTAGACCTGACTACCCTAGATGTTCCCTGTGAGCCGAAGCTCGCACCATCAGCGCGGGATGTTCTGGCTGGAGTTCTGCGATGCAGAGAAGGCAGACACCTCTGCGGAGCGGCGATCGAGCCAGTCCCTTCCAAGCTGTGGGCTGGAGTTCAGCGGCGGCAGCGCAGATGGTTCTGTAAAGTGATGATTGATCCAGCCTCATCCGAGCTGCCAGCTGGAGTTCTGCGACGCCTCTGCTTGCTGTGAGCCGAATCCCCAGCACTGCAGAAGATGGACCCGTGGTGCGGTCGACTGCTGGTGCCTTGGGGCGAGCGTTGCCTGGACCCCTGTGCAGCTACTGTCTGTAGCCTCAGCACTAGCGTGGGAACGGGCTAAAGTGTCAGCAGGAGGCCTCAAAGAGCGCCCAGAACCTTCCACAAAGCCCACTACCTACCCGCTGAACGCCAAAGCACTCTCACGGAGGTTGAGTCCAGCCCCTCGACCGCTGTGGGGCCAACCAACCGCTCCTCAGCACAGCAACCCACCACTACCACTCTTGCAGGAACCTCTGGAGCGTGGTGGTCCATGCCGGAACCTCGCTGCACCTCCTGTGATGGCTGGTCAATCTGTCACGGGGTTTTGCACGGGAAGTGAGGCGAGGCGCAGAAAGCAAGGTTCCAAAAGATGTTTTTTTATTACAAAAGGCACGGAGACTCTAGGGGAATACTATAAACAAAAAGGAGGCTTGAGGGCCCTTTTAGCTCAAAACAAAGCTACATATAGAAACATAGAGGAGTGGGAACGTGAGTAATAGTGTGAGGGTTGACCAGCCAAGAACCTAAGAACACAAAAAACTTAAATACCAAACGCACGCAGACAAGAGCCAATCATAATACCCAATTACTTAAACTAAACACAAGACAGCTGACACAGAGACCCAAGACACAAACACCATAAATTCAAAATAAAAGTCCCAATAACAAAAACTACAACAGCCGAGACCTTACAGCTACTGGCCAGGAGGAGAATATTATTGGAGATTAAATATTGCTTCAGAGGATCAGTACAAAGATTTTATAATATTTGGAACCCAGTTATATCAAATATGCAAAAATGTAAAACCCAATGCGATATAAAAAAATATAAAAACATCCACTATTATTGTTACATGTAACTTATACAGATATTTACTTACTTGTTTAATTTATTATTATTAATTTTTTCCTCCTCTTATTTTGACTTATTTGTTAGCTATTTATTTATTTTAATCCATCCATTTTCTACCCCTTTCTCTCGCACTTGGGGTAAGACGCGGGGGAGGGGGGTCTGGAGCATATTCCAGCTGCCATGTGTGAAGATGGAGTACACCCTGGACAGTCACCAGCACATTGCAGGGCCACATACAGAAACAGACAACCTTTCACACTCACAGTCATACCTAGGGGCAATTAAGCGTGCTCAATTGGCCTATCCTCAACGCAAGCATGTTTTTGGTGGTGGGAGGAAACTGGAGCTTCTGGAGAAAACCCACGCAGTCACAAGGAGAACATGCAAACTCCACACAGAAAAAATAAAATGAAATTAAAAAAATGTATTCCCCATCTGTTCATGTCAGTATGAAAATTTAAATGAAATTTGATAAGAAATGATAGCATTAGGGTAGCAAAGTGGGTTCATTCAACTCATCAAATTCCAACGAACAAGATAGACATATAATTGCCTTGTGAGAAGAGCTAAGTCATTTTTAGTGGTAAGTCTTGCCCTCTGTGTGCTGAAAAAGTGCCATTGTGTATTACCAGACTTTGTTGTTACAATTGTGAATTACAATGGTCTGTTGCTGAAATAGCTCAGGGTCCCGTGAGTTCTAAAAGATGATTTGTTTCAGGATTACTACCTGGCAGATTTATAAATCACCATTCTGATCAGTGATCACTCAAGTAGCTGTAAAGGGTTAAACTAATCCAAATCAACTAGGGCTTTAGATTGGAAGACACCTGAAAATGAGACTATTTTAAGAAGAAATTTAAGCAACTAGAGCACTCCTCAGCTAACACCCTTGTCAAGATTGTCCAGGTATACTGATGAGATGACATCAGCTTGTTTGTAAAGCTAAATGCACAATGAATAAGATTCCAGAGTGATCAATTTCTTTTGTGCATGCTCTACAGGAAAGCTGCTGTCCATCTGATTTAAGGTACAACAACTGAAGCGTGATATATATGCTTTACCTCATATGTAGCATTTCTATTGTGTTTCGAGTCGTAATGAGTACTGGGCTAGCTCTGCCATTATTTACCGGTCAGTGAGGAATGTAGGATATACAGAAGGTCTAGATTGTTGTTTTCCTTCATGAAACTGTCCCAACCCAGTGCAAATCAAAACATTATTATTCAATTCCTAATTATGTTGGTGGTTAATCTGACACAGTTGGGCTTCAAAAACACCTCTGAAGGCCTCACCAATGGGAATGCTCCCTTATCTACACAAATACCAAGGAGAGGAAAATCAGACTTGTTAATTCTCCTTAAAGAGTTTTAAAAATGTCATTGTATAAGCTCAATAATGATATGAGAATATAATACAATGCCTACAGTTAATAGAAAGCAATGTTTTAATGAAAAAAATTAACTTAACATTAGAGACATGTTCCAGAAGTCATTAGATCTTCTCTGAACACCTAGAAGATTTAAAGGGGTCCCCCCTGATATACAGTATATGTACTGTGTAAATATGATTCTGTCATGCCTTCCCTTGGAGTTCAACTGCTCCAATCTTCTGATCACCAGCCTTACCCTTGTTCTTCACCTGCTGCTCATTAGCGCTACACTTTCAAAGAATTTCCAGTTCAAGGTCTTGGCTTTTGTTTATACTGAGCACTAACAATGCCTTCTCTGGTAACAGATCTCCTTAGGTTTTTCACTCCTGGCTTCTTTTCCTGGTTTCTGTTCTCTGTTGCTCTTCATGCTATTTATCTGGCTTTTGATTGTGTTGATTCCATCTTTTACCATCATATTTTAAACTTGTTCGCTGCTTTGCATTTACCTGCTTTCACATCACAGTTTTAGTCATATGGAAATGATGTACACAACTGAATCAAATCAATCAGTCTATCTACCCAACATAGCCAACAGGCTGCTGCATTTGGCCCCTTTCTCATAAACTGCCTTGGTTTGCAGGACAGAGTTGTCTTAGGAGAAAGTGCAATATCCTTGGTTGAACCCTCAGACACTGCAGATCATGATGTCCAGAAAGCAAAGCTTTTCTAAGAACATTTTCTTGCTTTTCACGCACACATTGGGTTTAAATAATTGATGCCAATGGGGTCTGGCCAAAAATTAAAGTTAACAACTGCCCAAAGGCGGTCTGAAATTCCATGCTACAGGTTCCCTCATGATATAATGAAAAGGAACTCACGCACAGGCTTTGAGCTGGTTGCACACTTTTTAAATATATATACCCCAAGGGAAATTAACTTGGATAGTTTGGGGATATTGGGCTCCTTCTGCTAGTCTTTAGTTTGTAATCACAGTAGGGATGTCCTTCCCAATATTGCTCAAATCAAGACTTACTACTATGAAGCTAAACAAACTCTTAAAAAGTTGCCCTTTCTGGACAATAAATGATATTTGTGGAATCAGCCACAGCCATAATAGTCCATAATAATTTGAGATCCATAAATCCACTTCCACTCCATTTATAAACCTTTATAAATGGAGTGGAAGTGGATTTATGGATCTCAAACGGTTTTCTGGTGTGTTTGGTAAAGGAATAGCATTTGTTTGAGGATCTTGAAGGTTTGCAGAAATTTTCCTTATAAAAGATTTGTCATAAAAGCTAAAACACAACAATTCGATAGCTATAACAAATAAGACAGTAAAACTTATACACTTGCATTATTAAGCAAGGTGTAAAAACAAATAACTCTTGGAAGTTACTTACAGATGTCACTAAGAATAACAAAAACATACCAGAACTTCTGCCAGAGCTATGGATTCTAATTTAGCCACTGACGACAATCAACATGGGTGTTCATAGATAGAAGATATTTAATGATTTAAATTACTATTACTTTGCAAAAAATGCATAATTTATCCATGGTTACTTATTTACACAGAAACAAACAGAAATACCATTGTTCCTGGAAACATGATGCTGTAAATGAGGGTTGTAAACAGAAGGATAATGGTCTGAGACCATGGGAATAGAGAAAGAGATTGTCCTATTGAAGGCACTTTCCAATAACTGCCCTTGGCCCATGGGCTTTCAAACAATCAATGTGATGGCTGAAAGAAAGAAACATGCCAAAGGAAGTGTGTATTTCAGATCTGGGGTAGGCAATCCACTGGGAGAGGCATTTCTGGCTGATTTGTTGCAGGACATTTATGAAAAAGTTCTTCCTGATGACAGCAAGGATCAAAGACTGAGAAGCAGATTTAACAGAAGAAGACCACCAGGCTATTAGTAACAACTGGCCGTGTACCATTTGGTTTGGCTTAGCATTCTAAAATCCCACTATTTATTTTTTAGAGAAGTGGACACACACACAGACTTTCACCTTTGTGTTTGACCTTTATGAGTTGCTTTTGTGTTCCAAAAACACCAGCATCTTGTTCAATCTTGCATTAGACATCAAGTTAATCTCTTGGGCTACTCACCTCTGAACTCTCCTTGTGATTAGGAGATTAGATTCAGCACTGTTGTGATTGCATTCAAAAACGTCACATCACTGCAAGAGATTTTCCCAAGTATGTGCTCACAGTTTTTTTCTCCTTGTTACAATGGATGCTCTGAATTTTGCACGCTTAATTTTTCAAAAAAAGGATGAAAAGAAGAAGAATAACACTGTTAAAATGCACAAAGTTTTGTCTTTCTCTTGTTTACTGAACTTCTGTAAATCAACAAAATAAAAACCTCTTTAATCCCTGTCTGCCCTTCCTGTGCCAGTGAAATGAAAATTAACTTCCATTTGATTCATACAATTAAACATCAAATTCTAAAAATTTAACTGAAATTGCATAAGAGTTCGGTTTAACCTTTACATTTACAAATTTGGCTGATACCTCTTGTGACTTTTAATTATGTTTTAGTCATGTTACTGTCACAGTGGTAGGTGCTGTGGAAAATGGGATGCATGCTGTAAAACCAGGTTTAATGCAGAAAACAGGGAAAAACTGTGATATGGAGATAAGGCTCATGCAGCGGGCCCAACAATCAAGTGTGGCTTCTAGCAATGCCACAGAACTCATCTTGGAGGCCAGCCACACCCATTTGATGAGGCCTATAGTCAACACATCCCACCAGGGCCACCCGTTAACCCCCCCAGCCATATTAGGTATGGGGAACTTAAATTAAGTCAGTGATAGAGGGGATAGAGACTGGTCAGAGAAATAAGGCAAGGGAGTGGCTGAAAAGAATAAAAGAAATGACTGAGTAGTAACAGGAGAGAATGAGGGAAATGACAAGGATGCCACAGAAGAGAAGAACGGAGATAACAGGGAATTACAGACTAATGTGAGAAATGAGAGTAAATAGAAAAAAGATAACTAAGGAGTGACTAGAATGTTAAATGAAAAGGACCAGACATAGGCAACATTTATGACGATCATGAGGGTAGATAGTAAATGTGACTGAGCAAGTTAGAAAGTAACATCGGAGTAGATTAACTGGAATGTAAATGGAAACCAGACAAGAGTATCATAGGTAACAAATGGGAAACATAACTGGGCACATAGAGGCATAGGAAAAACTAAGGGGACTAAGGTCTGGGAAAGACCTAGGGAACTAGAAGGATAAACTGAGACCAAAGGGGCTAAGGTGCGATGCTTGGTTAGGCAGGGGGATAACAAAGAGGATAGGGAAAAGAAGCCCAAAATGGAATATTAATTTTACCTGATAACTACTTAGCACATAGCTCTGGTTTAATCAAACTTCAAGCAGGGCTGTTAGTCCTTATACAAAATGTTCTGCTTTAAGCTCAACTTTAGATAGTAACTTCTAAACAGTCTCAAAACTCCCACTAAGGCTAACTGGGAACACAGACATAGGCATTGCTAAAAAAGAGTGACAGAGGTAATCAGTGTTGAGCAAGTTACTTCAAAACTATAATGCGTTATTTATTACTTGTTACTGTCTTTTCAAAGCAATTCGTTACATTACAATATTACCGTATTTAAAATGTAAGGCATTACACTACTATTGCATTACTTTTAACTCTCACCAAAATTACTGGAAATATGGATTTGGCAATATATATGTAGCTCATGACACTCAATTATCTCATTACACAGCTAGTGGAAGGTGATGTGGCAGAAATGTTCACAAATCATTTTTTACCAAGTCCAAGTCAAGTCTCAATCTTTGTGTTTGAGTCCAAGTCAAGTCTCAAGTCTTTGAGTGGAAATGTTTATAAATGGAGACTGTAAATGTGGGATTTTTGAGCTGGAATTGTTGAGCTCTACATGTTTAGAAGATATGCTAATTGGCCACACCCCACGATTACAATTGGCTGTTACTTAGCACGGGGATGAACTGTTGGAACAACAACCCCTCGTTTGCCATATAAATAAACAATTTAATGAAATGAACATTGTTTACGAATTATGACTCATGATTCACAACACACAAATCCCAGTCAAGTCTCAAATCACTGAGGGCAAGTCTAAAGTCAATTCACAAGTCTTTGTTTGTGCGACTTAAGTGCGACTCGAGTCTGAGTCTCAGTGATGTGGTATCTGACTGAGCTAGGCTTATGGTTAAAGATAGTACTATCCGACATTAGATCAGTTGCAGGTTCACTCATCTCTCTGTTCTGTCTGACTACAAGAAGTGAAACATTTT
>JBBPCY010000023.1:5705889-5723111 GCA_037974405.1 Brachyalestes nurse
TGTTGTAAGCGATCTATGAGGATATTATGATCTATAGTGTCGAATGCAGCACTAAGATCAAGTAAGACTAGTATTGAAATGCAGCCTTGGTCCGAAGCTAGAAACAAATCATTAGGGATCTTAACTAGTGCAGTTTCTGTACTATGATGGCGCCTGAAATCTGACTGAAATTCTTTGAAGATGTTGTTTTCCTGCAAGAATGTGCATATTTGAGCTGATACTACCTTAATTAATTAATTAATTAATTAATTAATTAATGTGATTTCTATTTATTTAATTAGGTGTATTGTCATCTTGTGCATGTATTGCTCATCCATTTTAAATAATGGTCACCCTTCAGTCAGTCAAACCCCCTTTACACTTGGTTATTTCATGTGACTAATATCTGCATTGTATCCTGATATTCTTGCCACATACATTCACATTAGGTATTCAGATGAATCTCTAGTCAGCCAGGCTGAAATGATGAACAATATTCAGTGCAGTTCACCTTTTCTTCTATTTAAAGCACAGTTTTGTTGAAGAACTATCAACCTGTGTCAGCGCTATCATGAGCCACATGCGTAATAACATGGTGCACTGTAGAAAAATGGTGAAAAATGAATTTGTCTCAGAACACTTCCTGAAGTTGATTGATTGGATTTATATTTGCTTTAAAAGCATTGTAGCTGTGTTTACACCTGCATTAGCCAAATTGTAAACAGTACCTTAGTGTCTCAGTAACTCTTGCAACAAAAATAAAAGAGCCACAAATGTTCTTTGAGTGAAGTCATTTGAGTGACGTCACCTTTGGTTCCCTATGTATTTGAAAAAGAGATTTGTGAGTTAACACAATCTTTTAATATTCTATACCAATTTTTGGGCTCTTCTCAAAATGTTTGCTTAATGTGAAGGTTCTTAAGAACAGTTCATTTAAATTTTCCTTGAGGAAATCAGAAACGATATAAATTATGGATTACAACGCATTGCTTTTGTCAGTCATATTATTTGTGCAGTCATATTAGGACTATCCAGAATATCAGTTTTAATTAGCGCATATTTACCTCTCTAGTGGGTAAATTATATATGAAACACGACCATTTTACTTTTAATCTTGCCCAGATAGCCAGAGTTCTAAGTATACACATGTCTTGTCTCATCTGTGTGACGTCATGGTTTGTTGTGTCTGAGCCAGGCAGCCCAGCTGTCTCAGCTTAGTTTTCTGTTCGTTCATCAGCTGGGTTGCTAGGCACCAGGTAATGGGCTCACCTGTCTTGTTTAAGTGTCTGTGTTTAGTCTTGTGTAAGTTTCATTGGTTCTGACTTCCTTTTGGTTGTTTGTGTCAAGCCCCCTTGTGTGTCATAAATGAAAATCCAGCTGATCCTGAGGCTGATGTGCGCTTGGGCCTCTGTGAACCTGAGATCTAGTCTAGCGCTGTTCTAGGGTGAGGATGGACATGTCTCCTGTCCAACACTCTCCTTCCTCCTTGGCTCACGCTACCAGTGGCAGAGGCAACATGGACAGAGTAAAGAGGAACTGAAGCTGAGGCTAAGGCTGCCAAAGACTATCGTAGTGACTGAGCAAAGGGGAACTGAAGCTGAGGATAAGGCTTCCAAAGTCTATCGCAGTGGGCAGTGATTGTACCCCCTTTCTCTGTGTCTGTCCTGTTTCCACAGATGTGACTAGTTGAGCTGCCTGGCCTGTCAGCTGATGAACCCCTCCTAGGCTGCCACGGAATGCAGAGCCTGATCTGGCCTCCATATGAGGGAGCCTAAATGCATCGGGACCAACTTGGCTACACAGCTAAGTGTGTCCCTTAAACCCCTGCCTGGTGGAGAGTAGAAGGGCTTCGGTGATTCGTCCAAAGCTTCTTTCTTAGAAGTTTCTTCCACAGTTGCGTCCTCCTTGCTCACACCAACATGACAAATCCCTTATTTCAGGAAACTTCAATTATTGGCTGATTGGTTTCTTAGTCGTTCCTTGGTTAGCAGCTCACATATATAGAACTGCAGTAATTGCTGACGGTAACTTAAAAAAGGTACAACAAAGTATAACAAAAAGACTTAAGTATGGGTTTACACATTTATAAGCAGAAATTATTGCTTGGACAAACAGTGCAGCTAATGAGACCTGAGCCTAAAAAGACACTTGCAAGCATGGATGAATGAAGATAATTAATGCCACCCATTCAGCAACGCAAATAAAACGAGCTAACAAGAACACTTGTGCGTTCACTAATAGGACTCAAGATGGAGTGTAACAGTGGATGCATAGCTTATCAGGACCAATCACGACAAAGCCACAAGCTAGCCAGATAACTAGCTTCCAGACACAATCTGAATATGCCGTGGGGAGTCCAAGCCTAGTTACTCGGGAGGCAACAGACTCAAAGCCTGAGAAAAGGGGGTTGTATACCACTTGGGCAAGACAAACAGAAAGCTAACGAGGCCATATAGGCACACACATGCAAGCACACATACATGGAAACAAGTGAGAGTGCATGAACAGGATGGCAACTGAGACAGCCAAAAGCCAATAACATCTGTAAGATTTCTCAGGGGATGCAGTTAACTACAAGCAACCTCCAACCAGGATTTTGTCAGACTATCTGACGGAGCAGGTGAAATGAATAAACAGCAGGCTGCTGCCATTTCCATGAGCCAGCCCGTCATGACAGTGATTGCCACTCTCATTACCTTGCAGCACCAAAAAAAAAAACCTCTGTGTCGAGGACAGATTAATGATTTGTGTATTTCATAATAAACTGGTCTTCGCTGACAGTGATAAATCCTGAAGCATGCTTTGGGTCTGAAACTCTCTGTTACACCTTTGTAATTTGTACCTCTTGTCACACACTTTGTTTGACAAGAGCAGAAATCAATAAATGATGCTATGCCTTCTTAAATCATGTCCTCACATGAGAGACGACAGGTATTAGGAGACTGAAGCGTTTTTCTTTAACCTGCTTTTTCCATCTCACCTCATTTGCCTGCTACTTACCTCTCAGTCACTTGTGGCGATGCAAGCAGTGAACAAGAGAGCTATAAAAAAAAGGCACCCTTAGTATTTGGCCTGTGTTAAATGACAGCTGTCAGTTGGATGCTCCATGTCTCTATGTCACATTTATCTCCACACTTTAAAGGATATAGGTGTCCACAGGGGATAAAGACATCAAGCATGAACTTCTTGCACAAATTTCAAGCTTGCTGGGATATATCACTGAGGCATTTATAAGGATAGGCATGCTGGGAACAGAGTGCAAAAAGTTTTAACATTTTCTCTATCTGCAATTTTCGTCTGAGATGGCCCTTCACACACATGCACCCATAAATAATTAGATGCAATTTTTGTCAAGGACTACATAAAAGTTGTCAATCTGGTCTTGGCTTCTTCCTACAGAGGTATGGCTGCCGTCCTTCTCTTTGCTGAACATGTTCATCAGTGCTGTTGCAAGACTATAACGAAATATTACATGAATCGACTAGGCCTACTAGAACATGGGATCTACAAAAACAGTTTACACACACCATTAGCTTATGATACACAATAAGGTGATCAGCAGCATCAGCAGCACGATTTTGGAAGTTCTCTTGCTTCCCGGTTGAGGCGGAAGGAGATGAATGAGCAAAAGCAGAGTGGCCAAGTCACTGTCCCATTCTGACAGTAACAAAGATGAATTAATGAATTAGCCTTAACCCATCATATACATTTGTTGCTACACAAGTCATATAACTACAAATACTAAAATCTTTGTTTCTGATATAATAAGGTAATAGTATACAGAAATACAACTTACTGCAATTGTCTTCGCCGATTGTCTGTTTTCTTGCTGATGAGATGAGAGAACGCACAGCAGGAGTTAAAGTCAAGCCCATGGCTTCCTCAATGATTCCTGGCTTGAATACAGTGTCAATTTATTAGCTGTTTTAGGATTGAAGAGGAGTGTGAAGTCTTGGTTAACCTTTAACACACTAAAAACATGCATATCAGGACCATTACTTAATTTTACATTATTATTTTCACATTATGCCAATCACTGGATAAACCTACCAGTCCTTTGGTGTCTAAAAACCAGGGGAAATGTTTTCAGAATATCCATGGTTTTATCTGGGTCATGGACAAGTCCATGTCTGTGATGGAATGTTTCCTTCATCTTGAAGAAGATCTGACCTTCATCAGAAGTATGGCGAAGCAAGGCAATGGCCTCTCTCACTGCGTCTTCATCAAGGTGCTCTTCAGGGTTGATGGATCTCTTCAAGGAAGGTCCTCCCAGGTCAGAGCTAGCTGTATCACCCTTAGCAGCATGATGAGATGTATTCCTCTGCACCGTCTTTAGTCGCCAGGCAAGGTAGCCAGTTCCGCTGTCAACATTGAGGAAAAATAAATGGACTTACCCATGCATCTCTACCATGTGTCCAACCAGTATGTTGACAAGAACACGCCTTGTTTCACTTGTCAGAGTGTTTTTGGACCTGTACTCAGCAAGTATGGCATCGCTACCGGCTTTGTGGTTTAAGGCAGCAAGGACAACCTTCAAAACAACTGAAATACATGAGCTCTGAATTCGGTATTTAAAGTCGTTAAATTCTGGAAGGAAAAATAAGCATTCTAAGAGATGAGGATATCAGAATCAGAAAACTTTATTTATCCCAGAGGAAATTGTTTGTGGTGACTGCCACATCACAAGACATAGAGGCACAAGACACCAGAATAATGTAAAATAAAAAGTAAGATAAAATAAGTCTAATACAAGTCTAAATAGAATCTAATAAAAATACAAAAGAATAAAGTTAAATCTTCTTAGTAAAAATAAAAAATCAGTTTGAGAAAACAACCATAATATGAGTAGAAGTAAGTAAAAGTAATAGTATTGCACATTGCGATATGAGTAGAAATGATAATATTCAGGGAAGAATAGGCGTCTGTGGTACGACAAATGCACGCACGTTTTCAGTCTTCACTGCGCAAATGTATACCTAATTTGAGTAACTTCATTTTTGCACGTTTGCGCCCAAAGTAAGGTGAACAATTCTGAAAACATTTTGAAAAAATATGTCAGCCCCTGATGATATTGCACATAAGGATATTACAGTAATTAAGAGATTTAGCGCCATATGGAGGACAGCATACAATATTACACACAATATTTGGTACCTGGTAAGAGCATTGTGTAGCATTGCACCTAGACTGTTCCACATCACAGCAAAAATAATGTACATAGTCTTTCACACAATGATAATAAATAAACAGAAGCAGCAGCAGGTTATTGTACAATTACTGTGTTGGTGTGTGACTGAGGGAGGAGTTGTAGAGTCTTATGAAGGTGGGAAAGAAGGATTTTCTGTGGCGTTCAGTGGCGCGCCTTAAGCTGGTCAGTCTGTGGCTAAAGGAACTTCTCAGATCGTTCACCGCCCTGTGGAGTGGGTGGTCTACATTGTCCATGATAGACTGAAATCTGGAGAACGTTGTCCAGACTTCAGTCTATCATGGACAATGTATGTTTCTAATATTCGTAGCTATTCAAATAGGTTTAATGCAATAATAATAACGACAATAATAACAGTAATATATTAATAATAATAATAATAATAATAATAATAATAATAATAAAACAATGATAATAATAATCACCATCAAAACCACAATAACAACAATAATAATAATTATAATAACAAACACTAAGAACATTTAAGGAGGTTTCTGAACGTTTCACTCTGATTGAATACGGCCCTTGTTTCCTGGCGACAGTAACTAAGACAACATCCAAAAGCTAGCCAGCACAGTTAGCAGCTAGCTAAGCTGTCTGGGTGAAGGAAACTCCTTTTCTGAAGCAAAAGTGCAGAAACTGTTGATTAACCCTCACTTTCGCCATCCAAGTGGATAAACTGTTTTGTAATAAACATGGCAGACGACGGCAGGAGAGGAGAGGAGGATGAACGGGGTCCCGGAGCACAACATCAGATGTTCGTGGTTATGGAGGACCTGCTGGATAAGCTAAAGTTGCTGGATTATGAGGAGCAAATTCTTGTCAAGCACAACATGAAACCGTTATCTAGGTAACTTAAGTGTTTCTAAAATTCAGTGGGATTACCTGCACAAGGAAAGGACCAGAAACGTATTTAGTGAATCCGAGTCTTAAAGATTTGCCTGAGATTAGCTTGCTAAATAGCATTAGCTGGCTGTAAGTTTAACCAAAACAATGCTGGTAACGTAAAGTTTTATATTGTCTCGTCGAGCTTGTTTTCAGACACATCTCTCTGACTAAAGCTAAGAAGGCCGAGACTGAAGTTGTCTTATTCAAAATTTCCTGGCCTAGTGCACAAAGCAAGCTCCATAAAGACATGGTTGGGTGAGCTTGGTGTGAAAGAACTTGACTTGCCCGCACAGAGACCTGAGCTCAACTCTGTCCAACACCTTTGGGATGAACTGGAACAGTGCCTGACCTGAAAATGCTCTAAAGAATGAATGGGTACAAATTCCCTGGGAAACATTCTCTAAAATCTTTTGGAAAGTCTTCCAAGAATAGTGTAAGCTGTTATTGCTGCGATGGGGGGACCAACTCCATATTAAATCTATGTAATTTAATGTAAATTCATTTAAGTCAGTGTTGGTGTAATCGTCAGGCGTCCCAATAATTTTGTCCACATAGTGTATGTCACTTGCATCACGAAGGGAGTGCAAGATACCTGCACTGAGAAGCGACATGCTTCACCAGAATATGTTTAGTGAAAATGAATATTTTTCTGACACATACACATGTACACTTTTGAGTGGATGGGTTAAATTTATTTTCTTATTTTCTTATGCCTTTGTCTGTGTATCTCTCTCTCTCTCTCTCTCTCTCTCTCTCGTTTTGTATCTCCTAGGCATTATTTTGTGGCGAGTCCATACACAACAAATAACCCTGGTGAGCAGTTCTACATGTTCAGTGTGATCGCAGCGTGGCTCATAACACTGTGCGGCCGGCCGTTTGAGACACCACAGGAGCATGACGACCCCAATGCTACTGTCTCCAACATCCTGTCCCAGCTTCGAGCCCTTGTAAGTAATAACCATGCAGAAACAGTGAGAGAGAGAAAGAGTAATGACTGCGTCATAGCAAATTATTACACTACAACATTTATTTTGCCCACCTCTAACCTTACGTTTATGTCTGGCCTGTTTGTGGTAATGTGTAGGGTGGACTGGTTGATTTTCCTCCTTCTAAGCTAAAATCTGGTTCTGGAGAGCATGTCTGTTATGTTCTGGACCGCCTTGCAGAAGAAGCCCTGAAAAGTAGAGACTTCACCTGGAAGAAGTAAAACACGCACGCACGCACACACACACACACACACACACACACACACACACACACACATACAAGATTAGCTAACAATCTAACAAGAGGTTAGAACAATAACGCTTCCTTCTCCTCTCATTCTCTTATTCTCTCAGGCCTGTTTACCCCTCTGAGGAGTTGGAGGAGGAGATTGTGGTGGAGGATGATGCTGAGCTTACGCTTAGTAAAGTGGAGGAGATGACCGTGAGGAAAACACACTCATGCATGATTACGCATAGTTACGTACTAGAACTGTCATGATTGCTAAACAAAAGAAAGTTTTTGATTGTGTCAAGTGAAGTAGGTTTAATGTAATTTCAACCATATACGCACAGACAGTACACAGTGAAACAAAACAATGTGCCTCCAGGACCACGGAGCAACACAAGAACAGAAACAGAACAACAGAAGACCATAAGAGCAGAGGGGCAAAAGAGAATACAAGAAAAACACAAGAACAAAAAAAATTGGTCAACAGTAGCTACACTACTAATCTGGATTAATACAGTATTATATGCAAAAATGCAGAACAGAATTAGACAACGATAAATATGATTATGCAAGTATAGCAGCAGTAGGAAAGAAAATGTGCAGTATAATATATAGGGTAATACAGAGGTAAAAAGATCAAAGCTTGAGGTTTTTTTTTAGAAAAAAAGTTTGTTTAAAGCAGAAAAGAAATACAGTAAAACCCCACTTTAACATGCATCAGCAGTCGCGGTTTCAGTCCATCGCAGATTTTTTCTGAGAACCAAACTAATAATTGTTTGCAGAAACTACTGATATCCTCTACAAAGCACCACACCCAAATATAAACAACCCAGCACGAGGGGGCGTGACGGACAATGCCTGGACGTCACAGCTTTTTTCGTGGCAATATATAATTTTTCATGCATTTAAGTGCTATTAAGAAAAATATAATTTATGTAAATTCAGCTATGTTTCTGTGTGAAAATAACTACATTTTGGTACTGTCCAGGGAAGTGCGTCTTGGGATGGTGAAATACCGCTGTACTTAGTGGCAGGAGGTTTGAAAGTAGCCAGTCTGAGAACGCTATTTATTTCTCCTTGCTGCTGATTGGCTGCTGCCTTTTGATGCAGCTGGAGTCCAGAATTTTTATTGTTTAATAAATGTACTCATTTACTAATATAGGTATTATTTGATTACTGAAATAATTATCACAACTGTAATATACATTCGACATACTGTATAAGATTCAGTTTTGTATGTTTGTATGTATATGTGTGTAGGAGGAGCCAGATGAAGAAGAGGATGTTATTGATTTGGAGGAGCTGAAGACCAGAACCAATCAGAGTGTGAGTTAGAGATATGTTTTCCACTGTCTGTCAGTTTGTCCGGAATACTCAAAGCCATCTTTCTTTGACCTGTAAGGATACACTTGTGAAAATGCACATGGGAATTATTATATTATCTCTCTTTCTCTTTCTCTTTACAGGAGGTGAGCAGCTGTGGCTGGTGATGTGATGGGTATTGTGTGTTTGTGCGAGTATGGATATTTATTGTGTGTATTTAATTCATATCCATGTGAATATGTGTATAGGAGGCAGGTGGAGCCAGGCCAGAGATGATCCTAGAGTCAGTCACTGACACAGCTGAGTGGAATCTGGAGGTGGAAAGAGTTCTGCCCCAGCTCAAAGTCACCATCCGCTCAGACATCAAGGTCCAAAATTTTCCCAAACATTTTTCCATTTCAGTTTCACATGTGCTGGTAAAGTTGCAAACAGAACTTACATTCAGCTGGATTAAAATTCATGAGACATAAACTAGATCTAAAACCTATACTAATACTATACTATACTATACTAATATAAAAACACATGAGATAAATCCTGCTCCTTGGATTTTATTTTGAATAATTGCTCATTATGGTACATTTCAGGATTGGAGGATACATGTAAGCCAAATGCATCAGCACCAGGATGGCATCAAAACATCCTTGAAGGATGCCAAGGTCTGTCATGTATAGAATATATACACACATACATACAAGTGTCATTGTCTTAAAAGGAAATTACACCACTGTTGCAAATTTTCTACATAATTTAAAATTTTCAGAGGCAATTTGAATCAGAGGGGTTGATATGAAATTGTACATCATAGAGAAACTTATCAGCTCAGATTTCTCTACAGTGGTGATAGGAACCAGGGGTCACAATGTCTGCAAAGGAAATAAAGCCATTTACTATCCAAAATGATCATTGAATCAGTGTATTCTAAGATTTTATATGTAATGCTGATAATGGCAATAAATATAATTTGTTTGTACTTTTTTGACTTACGATGCCCTGCATGTAACCTCTCTGCGATGAATAGGGTTGAAAATAAATAGTCCCAAAGCTTTTCTTCAAGGTCGCTTTTAGAGGTACAAATCACATGTCATGTCCTATCACCTTGTCCAATTATTAAATTATGCAGATAATTTGAAAAAAAGAATTATCCTTAAATGCTTTTGGAGCTCTATGTCTGCACTTCTATTTTTCCTCTGGATCTGTCTGTGTATTTTAGAGCTTTTTGGATAAACTGCTGGAGGAGATCAGTAAGACCCAAGAGAAAGTAAGCAGTAGAGAAAAGTACATTAACTCTCAGCTGGAACAGCTCATCACTGATTACCGAAATGCTCAATCCAAGCTCAGTGAGGTAAACATTCAACGTTCAGACGTTCACTGATTTACCTCTTTACACATTTTTCTCAGCTCATCTAGGGTCTGAAAATCAGGAGTGTAGAATAAGTGTGTATTTCATATGAATAAAATTCATTATTAATCCCAGGAGTCTTCAGGAATGTTTCATTGTACTCACTCAACTCACATTTCTCAGACAACTGTGTGTGCATGCATTCATGTGTTTACATTATGGGGTTTCAGGCCAAAGAGCTCTATCGGCAGGGCAGTGGAGGAGTGACAGAGAGAGCCAGAACACTAGCAGAGGTAAAAAAAATACATACATATAAGTACACATACTTAAACACACAAAGGTGACTTGGAAAGGTATCCAAGCCCTTTAAAAGCAAATTATTTGTCTGGATTACTAATAACAAAGTTTTAGCCAGTTATTTTAAATTGCTAGCCATTATGCTGTTAAAAGTAATTTCCAAAAAAAGTAAAAATCCAAAAAATAAAAACTAAATATTGCCACCTGAGTCCCTGTATTTGCTGCAATAACAGCTTTAAGTTTGAGAGTGACTATTCAACGGCTCTTGTGTTGCTTTGTCTTTGGGATCATTATGAAAAAGCTGTGCCTATAAAGACTATATAGTGACTCTTTCCCAATAGAGACTCATTCTCGATCTTTCTGGGTCGACTAGAGGAGAGAGTCTTGGTCCCTACTGAGTCTTGGTTCTTGTTGGTTGCCTCTGTCTTCCTTGGCGTGCTCACTAGCAGCTTGGACCTGGACTATGTAAAGCTGCTTTGTGACAACTGTTGTAAAACGTGCTATATAAATTAAATTGAATTTAATTGAATCATTGTTCTGAAAGGTGACGTTTCCCCCAAACTTTAATGTGTTTTGTTGGATCACTCGAATGCTTCCAGACAAACTCCAGACGCCCCCCTCCCTCCCATGATATGGTCACCCAGATATCCAAACACTTATGTATTATTTTGTAAACTTTTTATATCTTGTGCACATCTATAACTTTTTTTTTTCTTAGAATGCTCTTTAAAAAAAAAATTCACAGCTCTCCTTATTAGTCTGATTCATTAAGGGCTGTTTTATCCAGAAAGGGTAAACGCTTTTAAAGATTCCTGATTAGAGGCCAGTTGTGTCTTTGTTAGGGCAGTAAATTTCTCTCTAAAAACTTGGAGCTTCTGCACAAGGGTTGAATACTTACAGCATTTTTCAGTCAGTCCTTTTTGTCAGTGTTTTTTGGGTTTTTTTTTTTACACAAGCTTGCAAAACACTAACAGGAACCTAATTTGGCTACATTTATCACATTTAATGAATATATCATGTTTTATATTACTTAATTATTTGTATTATATTTATTATAGTTTTATTATTTTGAATTAATTGATCTTAAAAAGGATTTAATGTTCCTTGATGATGATATACATTTATTATAATGTTCCCATAACATTATGTGCAGATAAGTGAAGAGTTGGAAAAAGTCAAACAGGAGATGGAGGAGAAGGGTAGCAGTATGTCGGATGGAGGTGAAACAGCAAACACCCATGCACACTCTCACACTAACAGATACTAATCAATAGTTTTGGGGATTTTCAGTGTCATGTTTGTTTGTTTGTGTGTATTTGTTTCAAGCCCCGGTAGTGAAGATTCGTCAGAGTCTGACTAAGCTGAAGCAGGAGATCCAGCAGATGGATGTGCGAATGGGTGTAGTGGAACATACGCTACTGCAAGCCAAACTGAAGGAAAAGAGCAACATGACCAGGGACATGCATGCCATACACATCACAGAGACTAGCACACACACCTATGCCTAATGCCCCATGTATGTACACTCTCTCTCATTTTGTATCTCCTGGGCATGTATAATAAATATGTATGTGTGTATGTATATAGTTTATATATGAAAATGTTCTTTTTGTTGACCTTTATAATAAAACTTCAAATAAAATGTGTAAAGCACTGAGTACCCAAAAAGACGAAGATGGATGTCTAATTCTGTTTTGCTGATGTAAATTAGCTTTCTGCTGATAACTGTTGATGTATTAGCAAAATCTACATTACACAAATTAAGTCATGTTTTGTTGATTTTCTAAGTGAAAATAAGAACACACCTTTTACAGAGGATATATGTATGCACATTTAATGCACAATTGCCATTTATTTGATTCATTAAAAATATAAATATGCTAGACTCAGAAAATAAAAAGCAACCATGTTTCTTAAACAGTTTTAGAACATATGTTACTTATTTTGACTTAGAAAACCAACATGTGTTAATTTGCTGGGATCTTAAATCTATGTGTAACATACTGTATGTGTAACAATAAACAGGTTATAAACATGTAACATGTATATAAACATTCTTCGTTTCCCCAGGGGTTCATAAAATGGACAATGAGCTACCAGTCGAAGAAGGAAAAGCTGTGAATGATAAAGTTCCCCAACAGCCCTTACATGCACACTTATGGTGTGGCAGCACATGGAAGGAGAGCAAGGGTGACATGCAAAATTGTGAACTGTTCCTTATTTGGTGTGGCTGGTGTCCTGGTGGTTAGAGAGTTGCACCTGCGATTAGAAGGCTTTTGGTTTGAATCCCAGTATTGCTAGTGGCACCACTGAGGCACCACAGTTGAGCAAGATAGTGCTACCCACACACTGCTCCTTGGGGTCTGTGTTCCTGGCTGCCCACTGCTTCACTTGGTGAATGGGTTAAATGCAGAGACAGAATTTCTCACTGTTCACACTGTGCTGTGGTGTGTGTTCACTAGTGACTATAATGGGCCTCTTGAAGCATAACTATTATGTTAAAGAATTTAGTCAAATTACAAACTTACTATTCATAAAATGAAAAGGCTACGAATAATCAGTTTAAACCTTATCTTCAACTTCTTGTTAACTGAAGTAACTTTACTGGGTGGACAGTTTCCATGTTCGCTGTATGGCCATGATGGGGCCCGTCGGCAGCTCCACCGCTATCTTATCTCGTGTTTGCGTCATTAGGTTACGTGTAATCTAAAAACAGCGCCTGTAGGGGGCGCTAGAATCTGAACAACAGCTGTTGGGAAGCCCCTTTTTATTGACTTAGAGGGTCTTACAGCTCACTACGCCCTCGGAATCTGGCTGTCTTTTTAGGAGCATAACCTGCAGCTTTTTTGCGCTTCGTTCTCCTAGGGCTCTCACTGTGCGACTGAAATACACCCGCACATTGTTCAGTGAAGTCAGGTAAGTGGGGCTGGGCCGTTTCTGCTTTTGTTATAAGTATACTTGCTTCTCGTTTTTGGATTTTTAGATCGATGAGTTGAAAATCCCAGGTTTAAAAAGAAACCCAAACTTATACAAGAAGGTACGTGATGTTTCCTTCAAAAGTCCTGTAAATGTTTTATTTCTTGCGTTAGGAGCTTCTGCACAGTTTCCATCATCTGCGCACAGAGCGCAACGGAACGGATTTGTGCTTAAAAACTAACAATAAAGCGCATTCATTTGTAAAACGTTAAAATATCTAAATTACTTTTCTTTCTGTTTCTAGCTGGGGTTATAGTGCTTGAGCTCATACTCTGCTGTTGTTATGGGTTCAACTCACAAAGACACGCTGCTCACAGGCTCAGCAACATCCTCTCTCAAACACATTAAACAACTTTAAACTAATCATTTGTTTGTTAAAAACATGAACTGGAAACAATCAGTAAAAAGCTGCGAATAGTAAAAACCTGGCACTGACAAAGGGCTCACAGCCAGCAGACTGTAAAAGAATAAGCGTTTATCCATTAATAAGCCTATTTTCTGCTCCAGCTTCATTCCCTGCTTTATTAATTAAATGTATTAATTAACAATATAAAAACAACACACTTTACACAGTGCATGTGTTCGTCTTATGTGATATGATCGTCTTATGTAGTGTGTGTGTAGGCTTTTGTGAGCTTCTGGAATTTCACCATACTACCCTCTCTGAGATTTCATGCTTGTGTTAGTGTTAACAGAATCAGAACACAGGAAATGTATTGTAAGTTAGACAGTGTGTGTGTGTGTGTGTTTGGGAGGGGGGCTCTTCCTGTTCAAACAAAAACAGAACTGCCATATGAGTGCTGTGGGAACATACTCAGACTGTTGTCCAGCCCCCGATTACTTTTTAGGCAGCTCCATAACAACCAGTTCTCTCTCTCTCTCTCTCTCTCTCTCTCTCTCTCTCTCTCTCTCCCCCACACACACACACACACACATACTGTATTGGCCCAGATGGGCAGATGTGTGGTTCAATCTTATTCGGTTGTGATGTAGAGTAGAAGCCTTGCAGCCAATCACCATCTCTGCTCTAGACTAGAAGCGGTTAACAGGAAGTACAGGAAGATTCTGCTGGCTCCTCCCAATTTGCCAGCATCATCCCCAGTTCTGTCAGCCCCCATGCAGACCCTTCTTTCCTGCCTCCCTCCTGTTCTCTTTCCGGCTCCCTTATTCTGAACGCTCTGACAGCTTTTATCTACAGCAGTGCTGCTGTACTGTTATAAACATTGGCATAGTTCCTCACAAAGCTACGTTACAGAATTTCCATTTTGTCTTGTATTAGATGTACAAAAATTTGCGACATCTAGATATTTGTCCATAGATGTAGCAAATTTTTGTACATCTAATATAAGACAAAATTATGTGGTAAGCCTGGCAACAGGGTGTTGATTACCTAGAAGTAACATGTACAAACAGGAAAGAGGTGTCCTTAGAATTGAACCTTGTGAAACGCCACAGGACATGGTACAGTATTGTGATGTATGTTTCATAAAATGTAAAAAAATAATAGAAGATTTATGAAAAAAGTAGAAATCTTATTGCAGTTCTCTCTGTACACCCCTGGAGTAGTGTGACGTGTGTGTGTGTGTGTTTGCATGTATGGTCTGTGGGGAGTGTGTGACAGTAAGATTAGGGTTTAAGAAGATAAAGTGTGTCACAGTCTGAGCTAGTATCTGTGAGTTGATAACCATTATTCTATTGCTCTGTCTGTCTGTCTGTCTGTCTGTCTACGTGTATGTATGCTTGTAGGTGTGTTTGTGTATTCACTTTGTAGGTTGTGTAGCAGCAAGATCCATGGCTTTGTTCTTCAGAGGACCTTTTACAAGTTTGTAAACTTCTCTCTCCATCACTCTCTCACATGCACCATTTACACACACACACACACACACACACACACAAACACACACACACAAACATCCTAAATGTCAGTACTTGGTGTGCACGTTAGGAATTAGTTTTCAATCCACAGATTCTTGCTCAAAACACATAATTGGCTTGCTGTTTAGATTTTGGCTGATCTGTGGTGTAATTTAACACTGCTGCTGCTACACCTGCTGTTGTGTGCAAAGATTTGAACACCTCTGGTTAAATTACAGGTAAATTCACACACTCTACAGATAGCGCATCTAACATTTAACAGCTTTCATCAAAGTTTTGTGTAGTAATTTTACATTAATGTGTGGAAGAGTGTGTTATTTGTAAAGGGTGTGTATTATTTTTACTTTAAAAAAGTCGACAAAACATGCAAGGGTGCGTAAACTTTTACCACTGTATGCCAGAAATGCTGCAACATAATTGTGCATGACTCAGTATGCTAAACAGCCAGTCCCCAACCCTTTTAAAACTGTTTGTTAACTACTTTTGCATATATGGACCACATGGGGACTAGGGAGTGTATGGGATATTTTGTACATGTGCTATACTGACCTCATATAATACATATTTTATATCATAGTTTTCCATGATATAAAGTAGGGCTGTAACGATATACGATACAAAACCGAAACCGCGATACCCAGGTCCACGAACCTGTGTCGTGGTGTGAGAAGACCGAATCGCGAGACATCCCTTCCAATTCCCAGAGTTGTCCTTCCTGTCTTTTGCTGCTAGGAGGCGAAAGTAGGACATCTGTACCCCAAAGGATCTTTGTTTTATTGTACGTGAGCGAGTGAACGTTCTTGCCATGAAACTATCTTTGGCATTTCTCCTGTAACATTGTGAACAAGCGCTTCGGCAGTTATAAGGGAGAAAACAGCTCATGTACATGCTAAATGTACCCTACACGCTTGTGCCTTGGGAAACTCTCAAACAAAGGAAAAACACTGTCCGAAGGGACGCACGTCGCTTTATAAGTGTCTGTAAGGTGGCTGGTTGTGATAAAACTGCAGGGGAGTTAGTTTGTAAGAGTTTTGTTGTGTTTTGAGCGAGTTGCCAGCTGGGTGGAGTGTGTTTTTTGTTTTGGACAATGGTAAACTGGTAGCCGAAGAATCGGTTCTGCGGCAGCCTGTGGCGATAACTCGGGGTCTTCTGTACAGACTGAATGCAAATAAGAACTGAATCCTGGGTTTGTTGTATCGTTACAGCCCTAATATAAAGTGTTAATAAGGAAATGTCATGTTGTGACCTTGATCAATATAAATGGCAGGAAATGAGTGATTGAAAACGGATTTTGGCTAACTTGGGTGTAAAAAAAAATCAGGTGTTCATAATTGATGTTCTCCACAAAGTCAGTGCTGAATTAGTGTTATGCTTGTTATAGGTTCTCCTATAAAGACCAGGAGCAAGCAAGATGACCATACATGCCAAAGGTACAGACTAGATTGTGTGTGTGTTCCTGCATATGTATCTGTAATTGTAATAATATTTCATAATTTACAAGTAAATATGTACATACAGTACTGTGCACCTTACTACAACCATGTTTTTATGTATTTTTTATATTTTATTTTATATTAGCATATTATATTGTTGCATTTGTATTATGTTCAGTGGTTGGTGTAACACTGATGTACCCATTTAAGAAAGTAGAGGCTGTATGTGTAGTTAGGTGCTCTGAGCTGATTTTAGCATATGCGTTTGTGTGTGTGTGTGTGTGTGTGTGTATGTGTTTTATTCTCTCCCTCAGTTTTGACGCATCCTTCCTCTCTGACTGCTCCTATGAGTGTTTCTCCACCAATCCGGTAACAGGTTCAGTGTGTGTGTGCCGTCGAAGCCCACGCCTCCTCGCCAATGGATACTACTTACTGACAGAAGACAGTGTCAGTACTGATGAGCAGGGTAACCTGACCCTCACGCCAACACAGACCAACGTCTCCTACAAAGATAACCTTGTCCGGTCAGTGAGAGACAGACTGTTCTGTGTGTGAGAAATCTTCTCAGTCCCACTGACAAGCGAGACACACATATATATATATATATATATATATATATATATATATAGAGAGAGAGAGAGAGAGAGAGAGAGAGAGAAAGCGGTACAGAGAGAGGGAGAGAGATAAA
>JBBPCY010000023.1:5785962-5797668 GCA_037974405.1 Brachyalestes nurse
GTTTAACCAGGGTGGTGGGTGGTTTAACCAGGGTGGTGGGGGTTTAACCAGGGTGGTGGGTGGTTTAACCAGGGTGGAGGGGGTTTAACCAGGATGGTGGGGGTTTAACCAGGGTGGTGGGGGTGCTGGAGCCTATTCTAGCACTCATTTGGTGAAAGGCAGAAAAACACCCGAGACAATTCAGGCCAATTTTTGTGTAAGTGTACTCTTCCAAAGTGTTACATTCAGTGAATATACAGAGACTGTGTATTAAAATGTGCAGAAATGTGTCTTTGTTAAAGATATTTAAACTTATTTACAGTTAGATAATCAACAATCACAAAACATTTGATCAGCGGTGCTAAGTTGGATGAATATCAGCCTGGAAGGCCTCGTGGATCTCTGCACCAGCTAATGCTTTAATTTGGACTGGTCAATTTCATTTTAGCTTTAATGTAATTAAAAATGTTAATTTTAAATTTACTTTAAAACTTTAAGCAAAAGTTACGGTACATATGCTGGAAAATGTTTAGGTTGGGGTTGTGTGCTACGTGTTAACTGAGAACCACACAAACAGAAGTGCTGACTGGAAAATGAGCAACTCTTTCTTCCTACTTTTCTTGCTGCAACAGCTGAAAGATAGCAGACCCTGCAGTCATTGGATAGTAAAACCAAGTCAGTCTTCAGTCTCTGCAGGGCTCCACCTCGCTTCTCTAGTTCACTTAAAGTATACGTCACCAAAGCACAGTTTCCCACCGAGGAAAGCTGTGGCCAAAAGATATAATTTGAGTGTCATTTTCACACGTTTAAAAGACGTCTCCTGGGGAGCCAGAATTTATGTTTTTGTGACATCTTTTATCACATCTTCTAGGCATCCAATCTTGACAGTTTTCCCAATGCATCAAATAGAGTTTGCCCCAGAATTTGGACAGCGCAATAGAATTGCAACTAATGTCCACTAACATACAAAAAACTGTCCTTGCTGGATGTTCAAATTTATTATGGAACATTGATGTCCGACAAAGACCACAACCGGATGCCCAAACATCTGGCCTACGTCTCATGTTTGTTGGGTTCTACACCTGCTCCAACTCACCTAATTACCCGGTTCTGTGACAGGCCCGTAGCCAAAGGTCCCAAATTTGTTCGTTTTTTTTGTTGGTAATAAATTATTATTTTAAATAATGATGCATAATAATTGGAATCCCTAATAAAATCTAAACCAAACTGAAGCCCTAATAAACACTTCTGTGATTCTCCTTGATGGCACGTGACTTAAAACAACGCACTGCGCTGCAACTGGCATTTTTTTTTCTCTGTGAGGCGGCATCCTACATCCATATAATATGAGGCGAAAAGAGCAGGAGAGACGGAACAGAAAGCAGGCAGCAGCATCATTATCGCAAAGTATCAAACATATGTTCAAAAAGACTGGCAAACAGAGTAAGGCTGTTTTACCTCAAGATCTAATACCTAACGTTAGCGAATAGTTCGTGTTTTTTTGACGCAAACGATCTGAGTTTGCGTCCGCCTGTTGCTGAAATCAGTCTTTTGCTTTTTCACATCTCATTTTACATCGGAAAGGCATTTGTTTTCAATAAAAATAAAAATGAAGGAAATAATCTCAAAGTTTTATTCAAGTTACTGAGGTAAAGTTGTACTGTTACTGAATTTACTGAGGTAAGGTTGAGCTGTGACTGAGGTAAAGTTGAGCTGTGACAGAAGTTACTGAGGTAAAGTTGAGCTGTGACAGAAGTTACTGAGGTAAAGTTGAGCTGTGACTGAAGTTGACTTAGGTGACTGATGGCGCTCTAAAAAGTGCGCAGACATATTCGCCGAATTAGAGACGGTAAAAGTGGGTGGGTCTGATATCACTGGTATTCAAAAGTTGGTGGGTCCTGTCCGACCTGCATTCAATGGTTCCGACGCCCATGATGCGCACAGAGTACCAAGTTCTGTTTCGCCTTTTCTTGAGCAGTCTGAATGGCTATCTTGACGAGTCTGTAACATCTCAAATGAACATACGTTCTCTTTTCTCCGGGACATGTCCTCTTTTTGAACCTAAAAAAGTGCGTGCGGCCCAAAATGTCTGGACGAACACAGAAGTTTCTTTCAGTTTTGACTAAATCACACATGATCACTTAAGTTAGTCAGTTCCATGTGATTGTACACTTTTAAAAAATCATGGAATAATGACACACTTAATGAGAGTAGAATATAAAAATGTTCTATATTTACACATTTTGTATGTTTCGCAGCTCAAGCCTAGTACTTTACTGTAAAATCTGCATAAACATGAAATAAACATAAAATTAACATGTAATATTATTAGTTACTGTGCTTTACTGTGTATTTTAAATACTCTCACACACCATCCCTCAGATCTGATCCTGACGCTACCAAATCTGATCCTGACGCCACCATCTATAGAACTTTAAAGTATTAAACAAACAAACAACAAACACTTTTATAGTAATTTAATTATATATATATTTTTTTTTATTTTTTATATTGTAATGTGTGTTCCATATGTTTGTATGTGTGTGTGTGTGTGTGTGTGTGTGTGTGTGTGTGTGTGTGTGTGTGTGTGCAGTATCTAGGCTAAATACATAAAGCAACTTTACCCTTTTAAATAAGCTTACTTTGCTGACAAATTATAAGTAAGTAGTCCTACAAATTTTCCAGTTGTGCGCAACATGATTGACAAGATGAAGTCTACCACCATATTTTTCACCTACAGCCCAAAGAGGGAAAACCTACTTGTGGAGGTTGTAAAGAGAGACATGACGCTTACAACCACTTTTATAGTGCCTTCATCTTTATTGTTAAGGCTCTAGAAGTCATCGCACTTGGTCTCCATACAAATGATTACAGCCAAGATGTCACCACTGGATGGCAGGGCAAGGAGAAAGCAGAGGCCTATAGTCTCTTGTCTGGGCTCCAAAATTTTGGTTTCATCCTGACTTTCCTCACCATCTATCAACTTTTGTCCCACCTTACAGGCATCACAGTGAAGCTTCAGAGAACCTCAGTTGACATCGTTGAGGCATTTGGTATGGTAGATGAGGTCAAGAATATCTACAAGGAGCTACGCGAGACAACTGAGGATGACTTTAACCAGATATATGAGCAAGCAATCAGAATGGCTGCTCAGGTCAATGTGCAACCTACCAGTCAACCACGATCTGCTGGAAGGCAGACACACAGAGAAAATGTACCTGCTGAAACTGTGAAGGACTACTATCGTCACAACATGGCTATGCCCTTCCTAGACCATGTCATCTTGGAATTTGAATCCAGATTTAGTCCACGACCTATAACTGCATCAAGGCTTCTGGGTCTAATTCCATCTATACAGTGCAACTCAGATGTGACAGTGGACGTCTCTGAAGCGGTCCAACTTTCCTTACCTTCACCAGAGCTGATTGACCAGGAACTAAAACGCTGGAAATTGAGGTGGCAAAACAAGTCATCAGAAGAAAGGCCAACTTCATGTGCTGCGGCAATCAAAGAATGTGATGTGCTGAGCTATCCAAACGTCTTCAAGCTTCTCAAAAATAGCTTGTACTCTGCCAGTTACCTCATGTGAATGTGAACGGTCAGCCAGCACTCTCCAGAGACTGAACACATTCATGCGTAGCAGCATGGGAGAGGACCGCTTGTCATCCCTGGCCCTCATCCACACACACTATGACATGGCGGTCAATCTAGATGAAGCTGTAAACATATTCTCCAAATTGTTCCCAAGAAGATTGGAGCTGACCAGTGTTCTCATTCCTTAAATCCAAATACAGCAACAAGCGCAGACACAATGAGATGAGGGAGCATGATGATGAAAGATGTTGTAGTTTAATAATAATAATAATTAAACTTTTGAAATGTATGTGTGTGTGTGTGTATGTGTGTGTGTGTTTGTGTGTGTGTGTGAAAACAGCATACATCAAAAGTGTGCACATTATGATACGAGCAGACAGATTAAGATACCCAGCACAAATTGTTGCAAAAAAAGTCACTAAAATGCAGTGTTTAAATTTCATAATGAAATACAAAATAAGTATGAAAATACAAAAGGTCCACTTTTTAAAAAAAAAGAACCCCCCTTGCACTAGGCTGGCTACGGGCCTGGTGCTACCTAATATTGCATAACATGATAACATAGTAAGTACTTGTGTGGTTACAGAATCAATCACTATTGCTGTTCCTTGTTGTATTATTATTATGTTGTATTATTAATAAGTGTGTATTAATATTATTATTATTATTATTATTGTTTTGATCATTATTATTATTTATGCATTTCATGATTTCTCATTATTATATATTTTTTTATAATAATTCTTTTTGCCACAGCTTATCCAAGCCTGTTTGGAATTTTGGCATCTGTCCAACACTGACACACATATCAGACCCGTAGCAAGCTAACTAACAGTACCGTTAAAGCAAAATGTGGCTGCAGTTGGTCAAGCTGAGCATTCTTTTTTTCAAGCAATAAACAGCTTGCCCAAGACCAACAATCCATTTAAAAGGGTTCTCCACCTGATTTCCACAAAACCCCAGCAATAAAGTGTTTAAGGTGTAAACAGAAAGGTTTTGGGGGGTATGAGATGCTCTGTTTTAGAAGAAGAGCGAGTCAGAATTGTTCACAGTAATGATGAATAAAATCAGACATCTGCCTCTAAAGCTTCATCACAGAATGTTTAAAGTGGCAGAAAGTAAGGTGAAATAAGTGTGACCTACTATAAATTTGAGCCTTGTGTGTGGAAGGTTCATGCCAATCGGTGGCATGTAGGCTTTCTGTTATTTATTACCTACATTAGCCTCATTAGCTCCATTTGGTACTGGAGACTTCCATAGTGGGATGTAAACTTCACTTTAATTATAAAGTCATGAAATTAATGTCTCTCTTTCTCTCTCTCTCTCTCTCTTTCTCTTTGTCTCTCTTTCACACCCCCCCCCCCCCCAATGTGCTGTACGGTGGTCGTTCCTGTCCTGCAGGTAAGAGCTAAAAGCTTCTGTTTGATCAGACCTCCTTTAATTGACTCATCAGATGCAATCACTCAGTTTTTCTTCTTAAGTTTTATTTTTTATTAGTTTGATGCAGAAGCTATCACTTTAATATCATTCTCAAGTTTTATCATAATCATTATTTTTATTCCACCTGGTTTTTTTTTTTTAGCTGTTTCTCCTCTGAGCCCCTTTGGTGTTTGAAAATGATTCCAATGCAAAAACATTCCTTCAGGGAGAGAGAGTCTGGGATCAAGCATTGTGATGTCACAGCTGCTGCAGGGGCATAGGGACAAATGCAGAACAACAAATCAGTCTTGTGGAGCTAAAGACGCAGCAGGCTCACAAACAGGCCTGTGAACGCCTGTTTTATCACTCCTGGTTACATAGCAAGCTGTGAGCCACTTTTCCTAGGTGAAAAATGTGTCTGAAGGACAGTAAAGTGTGGTAGTGTGAAACGTTATGTTAGCCAGTGAGTTTTCTGCTGAATAGATATTTTTCTCTGTCTGAGTTATTTGTCTCTATGCATATGTGTTTAGCACCTGCTGCCCCGTTTTCATCTGTGAACTGTAGGTGAAAATGTGTTCATTTTTGAGCCTTAATGAGACTACAGTGATTTAGTTGTAGAGTAACAACTACATTTACCATAGCAACTACACAATCACACTTTGTGTTTTCTCATAGAAATGCATTGTAGGTAAGGTGATTGCACCAAGTTTTATATTAGTGGGATTGCATCATCAATCGCACTATTGTTCTTCTCAAGTTGTTTTTTATTATTATTCTATTCATAATGTGTTGCTTCTCATCCAAGCCCATTTAGAATTTTGGACTATTCGGTCCATTGCATGTGTATATAACCTTTTGATTGAGTACTCCTCTTTTGATGAATACTTGAATACTACAGTCTTACAAAGATGCAGATGTTATAGAAGAAACACTTTGAGTTTCTTCGAGAACCACTTGGAGTGGTTCCCTAACTGGCCCTCAGCCCCCAGATGTTCTTTTCTCCTTTCCATCTCCCAGTGCATTTGGATAGAGCAAAAATGCATAAAGTGTAGGCTCCCAAACCTGGAGGTGGAGCCCACTTACTTTGTATGTTTCACTTGCTTCCAACATGCCCCTTACAACTAATCAGCTAATTAGAACATGGGTGGGTGAGAGCATAAAAACACTAAAATGTGAAGGGGAGAGGGGCTCCACGATAAGAGTCAAGAACCTGTGCCTTAAGGAAACTTTAATTGATAATTCCTTAAAGAAGATGCTCTCAGTTGCTAAATTCCATGCCAAAACACACTTTGAGGTTGTGAAGTGATAGACAGTCCGTAATTCAGTCATTGTGGGGCAGGTAAAGCATCAAACTGTGCAGGCCAAAGGGCCCCCAGGACATATATTTGTAAATGATATACGTGAGAGGGTAGATGTTACTGTGTGCATTTGCTATTTGGATAAGAGTCTTTGTTGACATGCTCCAGAAGACAAAAGCCAGCATTAAAGAATTCTCTTGAGGTGATGATGCTGGCAAACCATTGCTTTATAGTCTTGCACTTGTACCAACTTGAGTAGGGAAAGCATTGACACGTGCGCCTGCTTGATGCTTTGTGCAGCTGTGGACTTTCATTTGTACTGGAAGTACAGCTGATGGTGTATAATACTCAAGAATGTGCCTAAGGGCTTCTGTGTCCAACTGCAAGTTTGGATCTGTCTTTCGTCTGCTTTCAGCCTGCCGTGAAAGTAAATTCTTACCTTAAATCATGCAGCTAATGTTGCCATATTGGAGAAAAGAGCCATGGTAGAAAAGTGAGGCTCAGCTCCACAGACAAAATAGTTTTTCACAGCTTTAATTAACCCAGCTGGGTGAAATAATGTGGCTCTAATACAAGTCAGTGTTTTCAAGAACTTGGCCTTTTTAAGCAGCGCACCATACTGTATACTGTACTGTATCTGTTGTTTCCCTTTTTTTTATGTACCACGCAGTATAATTGAGCTATTATGATTCTAAGTTGTGCTTTAGCAGTTAATTCTGTGTTGCTGTAAGCAAGTAGAAAGAAACTGAAAATTAAGTGAGCAAATTAATTGGGTCGGGCCTCATGAAAACTAGCTGGTGTGCATTTGATAATAGTGCGTAATTTTTACATGAAAATTCAGCATCGGCTTTTTTAACCTATAATTTAATTGCCCTTTTGATTTTAATTGAACTCTGAAGGATGTCCTTGTTTGTGGTCAGTGAGGGTTTCATGGACGACCTGTATAGTGTTGAGTTGTAACCTTTAATGCAGTTGCACTACTAGCTTTGGAACAGCATCATGTGCTTGTTTTAAGTTGCAAGATATTAAAACGCGAGGTGAACTTTGAGAGGTTGTTTTAGTTTGTGAAGTTTTGTCTGAATTCAGTACACCATCATCCAGTAATTTCCTACTGAAGACTATCTAATTTACATATGTAGAAAGTGAGTGTTTTGTTTAGTTAATGGGAACATTTTGACCATTGTTCTATGCACTTTACTGGCTTTTTCAGACTATGTCAGTAAAACCTGGATTTAGTTAATTTCCAATATACAATACTTTTTGGTCCCAGCCTTGTCTTTTAAAACATCTCAAGGTTTAGAATATTACGAGGGGACTGCCTGAAGGGATTGTAATCTCCTGAAGGGTTTGCATCAACCCCTTTTCCACTGTTTGCAGAAGAGTGATTATCATTTAACTGAGTGAAAATGGTGAAGTGGCTTTCGGAGTTTTGGTGTGTCTCAGCAGTGTTTTGCTAACAGCAAACACCTTTATCTTCTGCTCCGCTCACTCCCTCAAGTTTGTTAGCTTAGCTAATGACAAAGCCAACAAAAGCCCCCATCTCTCCCGAGGCTGGGAGCCTTGAAAGTGGATGTTTACTGATTTGAACCCAGATGTCACACCAGGATGCTAATGGCTGTGCTTACTTTGAAAGGGTAGGGGGTTGTTGGATTTATTTTTTTAATTTAGCACTCTCTAAAGCACTACTTTCTTTTAAGCATGAAAACCTGGCAAATCACTTAAAACATGTTATCAAACAGCCCCAAAGCTGTCCATGTTTACCTGCAGGCATATGGCTGCCACATGTCTTCTGCGCATACAAACTGCAGTGTAAGGGGTTTTATTCTCTGCATTTAGTTCAAAGGGCAACTTATTTCTTCTTCATCTGAATGCTGAATATAGAAGTCATGACATGCTTATTTATCTCTCTCGCTCTTACTCCCCCTTGGTAAGTAAATGCTATGTTTGGCTCTTTATCTTGTCCTGGCTGTGGACTCCACACACGCGCTTGAGAAATAGGTCCTGAGGTGGTTCATTGGCAGGAGGGAGGTGCTGCTTTTTAAAAGTACCACTTGTTTCAACACATGACAAGAAACAGAGCTGGTATCAAAACACTACCTCACTCTCTCATTCTCTGTCTTTGTTTTTTCTTGTCCTATCGTTCTTTTCATCTCTATGTTTCTGCTCTTCTTTCACGTTTTTTGCTTTCCTTCTTTGTTTCTTTGTCTCCCTGTCTTTCTGACTTTTTATGTCTCTTGTACTCTCACACACACTCTCTCTAGCTTGCTCATTCTTGATTTCTCATTTTCTTGCTCTCACACACTCTTATTCTCTCTCATTTTCTCTCACTCTGGTTCTCAGTATCTCCCTCACCTCTTTCTTGCTTTCTTATTTCTTTCAGATGCTTTCTCCCTGTCACATTATCTTGCTGTCTCTCTTATTCTTTTTCTGTCTGTCTGTCTGTCAGTCTCTCTCTCTCTCTCTCGCTCACATTCACATTCTCACTCTCTATACATCTCTCCCTTGCTCTAGCCTTCTCTCTCTCTCCCTCAAATGAGAACACGGAGGCTGTGTGTGCTCATATGGATCATTTTAATGTTCAACAAGCTCTTACGCCTGAAAAATTTATTGAGAGGCTGAAATGGAGGACTTGACTGACTGAGCAGATTTGAAGATTGAGGAGGACACGTGAACAAATGCGGAGGAAACCTCTAGACGCACTTGAATTCATTACACACTCTGCATAGCTACAAAACTATGTTACAGTAGTCATTATCACTAGCATGCAAAAGCAAGATGTTTGTCCTTAGGCCTTTATCCCAAGGAGGCATACATTGTAAAGGCATTCTAAAGAAAATGTTGTTCTAAAATGAAATTGTAGAAATAATTCAGTTGAGAAAAGACAGGTAGGAAAGCTGAATGTGCCTGAAAGTGTTTAGACAGCAGCATTCTTTATGCTGTGGCTTAGAACTTTCCCTTGATAATTGATTTGTAAATGCTATTGTCTCTGACATTATCCAAAAAGTTTTATTTGCACTCTGACTGCAGCTGTTGTATCGTTGCTTTAAACTCTGTGCATTAAAACTCTTTAACAGATGCAGGAAAAAGCTCCAGTTATGGGGCTAAATACAATGATTCAGAATCAATTTATGGTTAACATAATTTTTGACTTTTTTCAAGTCTTTAGTGAAGCGTGAACTCATTAATCAACACCCAAGGTTTCACAACTCTTTATATTTTTGACATAAAAACGCTGACTTCTCCACAGGTCTCCAAAGCTACTTGACCTGTTTTCAGATGGAGTCTGCTAAAACTTTTATTATCTGACTCCAGGAGGAAGAGTTTTATCCCCTGGAATCTTTTGACTAAGTCAGTGACGCCAGAACGAGGCCTCCTATTTTTGTGTCTTTGCTGCGCAAAGTCGCTTTTTCAAAGATGAGATGCTTTTGCTGAGATGTTTATGCCAGAAAGATCAATCACACAGGAACATTGTTTTTCCTGACGTTTGAAGTGGTGGTGGTTTGGGGATGATGAATTCTAAAGCAACTCCCATTCTGCCTCTCTACCATCTGATGCAACGGGATGTAAGACAATTGTTTTCTTTTTAACTTTTGTTTCTAATATCGGTGACAACCCGGAGCACTTGTCTGTAAGTGTCTGTTGTCAGTTGTTACTTCGTCCAGGTGAAAACAGGGAATTAATGGATACCATTGAAAGAGGGAAAAAAGTCTGGAATTAGCTAAGAACCATAGCGGTTAAGTCAGCCAGGAAGCTCGAAGCACTTTTCTTGCAGTATGTGTGAATCATCTGGACACAGTTCCCTGATAAAAGCCATCTTTGTGCTTCCACTTATGTGTCTCCGGGGTCATTCACAACATTGAGCTGCTGTGGCTATCTGGGAGCCACTGAGGCCTATGAAGTACTGTATACTCATCTCTAGGGAAGTGACTTGTATGCGCTTTTGTTTGGCCTATCCAGATGCCCCTTGAGTCACAATCCTTCATTAAAGCATGTCTCAGTGGGGTATTATGTGTATTCTTGTAGAGGACCCTCAAAGCCCGCTGGACCATGGTCTTTTGAATTTTCACTAGTCTTTGTGTTGCGCTCTTATTAGGCAGCCGTGATAGTCCATTGCACAGAGGTCCTTTGAGGATTGGGAACATTTACACTTGTGTGAAAAAATTTGTGAACCTTTTGGGATTTTTTGAATTTCTGCATGAATGAGTCCCAGTTTATATGATATGATATTTATCTCAAGTCATTATTATGGCTAAAAATAATGACTTGAGCATCTAGATTAGAAATACTTAACGAACGTGCAGCAGTCACATTCTAGATTGCTATATATTTGTTGATATTTGTTTCTTTCTTCAAAGTCAGAAAAGTGTGTGAGCTCTTACATTTATATAGCAGTAAACCCTTGTTTGATAGAACTTTTCTTGATCTTATCCAGTACAACCCAAATTAAGCTACGCATTAAACTTTAGTCATTATAACCTCAATTACTGCACAGTTGCACTTTAAAGACCTTGTTATGCAAATTGCTGAGCATGAATTCACCCAAATTCACATTGTATTAATGTATAATCTCCAAAAGGGCAAGACTTTTCCAGATTCTCTTATGCAGTAGTTACTACCAACTAAAAGTAGTAAAACGAAGGACAACTGATGAACTGGCGACAGGGTCATGGGCAGCCAAGGTTCCTTTATGCATGTGGAGAGGAAAGGCTAGCCATCTGGTCTGACACAGTCACAGCCAAGAGTGCCCATGCTGACCCCTGTACACCTCCGAAAGCATGTGAGCATCAGAACAGGACCATGCGACAATGGTCGCCTGATCTAAAGGATTGCGTTTTCTTTGACATCATCAGTGGCCAACAGTAGAATTCAAGTCAGCGATCAGGAATCAAAGTCAAGAAAAGACAGGCAGGGAAATTTGAACCTGACAAATTGTATAACAGGATATAGAAAGTGCTCGGTATATGGGGATAATCAACTGCCAATAGTTCTTAAATGTGAGTGTGAAAGTCTGAGGTATTTATGTCCATTAATCAGAGATATGTAATTAGAATTAGATCTTGGGAAAGAGTGGCAGAGTCTGGGGTTAGTGTTCTAATGGGATTTGATAATTATATTTCAGCAGGATAATGTACCCTGCCACCCAGCAAATATTGTTTATGAATGATTTGGAGAATGTGACATAAGCTTCTTCTCCAATTTTTCTTTGGCCGTCTAAAGTATTATGCTATTGTTAGTGACTTTCGCTCAATAAATCACGCTCCTCATTTTCTACAAGATATAATAATGATAATGATAATGATAATGATAATAATGATAATGATAATAAAAATAACAATATTTATAATAATAATAATAATAATAATAATAATAATAATAATAATAATAATAATAACAATAATAATAATAATAATAATAA
>JBBPCY010000023.1:5797984-5818523 GCA_037974405.1 Brachyalestes nurse
TTCCGAGTTAATGTCCATAAAAGCTAGACCAATCTGAAGATGTTTTGTGTACAGAACTGAGCATTCCTGAGCTTCTATGTGTCGCACACACTTGTGGAGGGCTCTTTAAAATCATATGGTCCTCAGCTATTGACCATAAAAAAAATAAAAAAAAAGATTGGTCCAATCATGGCATAAAACTTGTTTCTGCCCTCATGCGGTGCAGTGCGCCTCAAATGTTCTGCGCTTTAATTTTAGTTTGTCATGGATCACTGTATAATGAGGCGTCTCACTCTGATCTGCAGGCCTACCCTCTATCTTTGAATTTATTTGTGTTGCGTAAAGATGACAAATACATTCAGGAGAACTCTAGTCTGAAACCTGGCTGTTTTTCTCAAATTATTAACTTGTCTACCTATGCCATTGAAAACTTGATCCTTAGATGTTCATCTTTAAAAAGGAAGCTGAGACTTGGAAACTGAATGGTTCCAATGGCACAGAATATTCCATTTAATTGACCAAGACTTGTTTTGTACATGCTGCTTCTGTGTAATGGCCATTATTATTATTATTTTCAGTCCTTAGTCTCTTGACGCAGGTCCACTTCTGGAATGCTTCTACCTTGCACTGCCATGCTGCTTGTGTGAACACACAAACCCAGGGATTCAGTTCTGTCTCGCAGGGCTAGTATCCAGCAAAATTGTGTGATTTCGCTGCTTAACATACCTGATAATCAGCTTAATTCGTCTGTTAATTGCCAGGTTTGGTGGATGTTCTTGAGTAATGGAATTAACATGCCGTGCATGACATCAGCCCCCCAACAGTCGAGCACTCCTGCTGAGTGTCAAAAGGAAGTATGTTACTTCCAGCACACAGAGGTAGTATGTGTGAGACAGATCTAAAGTCAAAATGTATGGAGATTCTGGGATGATTAATAGTGTGGTCTTCATCAGCAATTCCTAGCTGTTTATGTAAAACAGAAAACCGTGACCACTTTGTTACTGGGAAATGTATTTAAACTTATAGCTCTGCTGCTTTGAACAACTATGTTAACTATTAAATGACAGTGAAAAAAGGACATTTTGATAAGATGCCTACCTGTATTGCCCAGTCATCGCATGAGCTTGTCCATATTCCCAGCAAGCCTCTTTCACCGTGAGTGTCTCTGGCCACATCTCTTATGACCCGGTTTCAGAGCACATTTCAATCTAGCTCATGAGCTCCTTAATTATTTTTAAGCTCTTCCTGAGGGCTGACACATCGGCAGGGGACAAACTGTGTGTCCAGGTGAAAATAAACCAGCCATATTGCGCTCTCCTCTGTCCCTCCCTTCTGCTACACTACTCTGCAGGGCCAGTAATGGAGATTTGGGCCACCCCTGTGGCTTTAGCCACCTGTGCCACTCTCTTTTAGCTCCCTCATCATGGTGTGCAGTGGTATTCCACTCTCAGTGACTAACATAGTCAGCATGGAACAGGGTTATATAAACTCAGACTTAGTAAAACTGATGAAAGAACATACGGCAGTCCATCTAAAATCCACCTCTCTTAAAATAGGTCACCTTAGGGGAGCCCTTCTGCTGAGGATATAAAAATAAGAAACTGTCATGGATGTGATTTGGTTTGCGGATTGTTCTTAACCTAATGCCTTGCTGATGACATATACACTTTAGATTTGTCGCATTCAAATAAAATCTACTGCCAGAGTAAAAACTGCTAAAACTAAAATATGTCAGCACGTTGAATGATGTTTTTGTGCTATTGTTGGATGCACAGTGATAGTTTGTGAGCAAGCATACACACACACACACACAACTAATTTGTGAAGTACATTCTATTCATGTGTTTGAATGTTTAAAAATGTAATTAAAAAATAATATATATATATATATATATATATATATATATCAAATTAAAACATTTTCTTTACAGATAAAAATGATTAAATTATTGTTAGTAAAGATAAGAATTGGATCAACGGGCAAAATATTAGTGTTTTTGTGGTTAAGTCAATAGAGGGACTGCATCCCGCATTATTTATTGCCAAGCAAGGATAATAAAGCAAGAAAAAGCTGATAAGTTAAGAAAACAGAGCTGCTGATGGAAGACCGAATAATACTCCTCTTCAAACAGGCCTGTTAAGCAGATAAGGTGGGTTGGTATCAATTTATGATTCATCATTATCAGATTGAGATTTTGGAACCATCTAAAGTTCAGCAGAGCGTGGAACAGATACTGCTAACGGTCTTGCCTGATCTGAAATTTCTGCTCTCCATGTCATTGTTGTGACATCGGTAAAACATTTATTAATGTCAAAGAGGCAGCATATCAAAAAGAGTGTTCATTAAACCCAAGTCCTATTGTTTCGTGTGTTTACTGGCCTAGCCGAGCAGCTGAGCCCCAGACAACTCTATTGCTAAGCTCCTTCTTGTGGCTGTTTCGCCCTGCCAATCTCCTGACAGAAGAATCAGCAGAAACAGCTTTTTTGTGTGCCTGCTCCTGGATGTCCCAGACTGTTTCCCCACTTCTTATTCTCAGTATGTGCACATTTTATTGTTCCGTAATTAGCTAAACATGGATTCAGCCCACATTTAGGCAACAAAAATTTGAGTCTGCATCACACTCATTCCAGTCTGACTCCGTGGCTATTTCTGACCTGATGGGTCTGACCTGTTTTCTGTTCATTTATATTCCTTAAGCTCTCTTTTATCTCTGTCTTCCAGCACTAAAATGTAACCTCCTGATTTATTCACTCGTTGCTAAATGGCCATTTGTCTGCCAACATTCTGCTTTTATAGGACACAGAGATCACACAGAATCATTTACTGCACACACACAGGATAACAACCCACACAGTGACACAAATTGACATTTTGGGAGTGCAATTTTAGAAGTCGTTTACAACAGAACACTAAGCAGCTGACAGTGTATTCATATGAGATCTTGGGGTGGGTGGTCTAAATTTGATTGAAGAGATGAACTTGACAGATTAATAAGATGGTCACTTGTAATTGGCCTGGGGAGTTGTTTCTACATGTATAGGCTTGTTTTAATCAGGACACTGTCAGTCAAAACACCACAGTAAATAGGCTATTGCAGGAGTTATTGTGACATGACACAGAGACGGTAGACATTTGTGTTGTGCTCTCAAGTTCCATTTTTGTTTGCTCTTTTTCCTCTCAGGTGAACCTTGTACAATTTAGACTTCCAGTAATGATTGATCAAAGTGTCAACTTACGGAATGGGCTGACAAAATCAATGTATGGATTTGCTAGTGACAAACGAGGCCCAGCGTTTTTTTGTTCTACTTGGAACCTTTAAAAGATGAAGATACTAAATCTTAACCCTGTCTTAATTTGAACCTTTCTTTTGACTGAAAACGGACCTCGTCTCTGTATGTGGATTCTGCCACTGCAGATTAAATGATTTCAATGATTCTCTTCCTCTGATCTAAGTTATGCACATGCTACTATCTACATAATCAAATTATGATTATGGATATATACCTTCAGGTCATTACATTTTTTAGCATAAGACTGAATTTGTGGATATAAGGTATCACTATGTGTGCGACATAATCATATGAAATGCTCTTTGCTCCCAGCTGTGAGACCCACTTTCACCTCTGTGTGTTATTTGCTGATGTAATGACCTATAAATTTAATATGAAGCCTCTTGCCGAGTATCCTAGTTCATGGTCTGAGCCCTTCTCCAAAAAAAATGTATCACCTGTTTCTGGTAATGTTTATTACACCCTCGTAATGGAATTTGAGTTCTTTGTTATATATCGCTTAACAGATATATAGGGGTACAATTGTAATTTCTAATTAAAGTGTATCAACACCGATATTTTGTAAGAAGCCGTTCTGGCAGGCATTTTGGTAGACGGGAGTGTTCTTTCTCTGCAGTGTTCAATTAAAAAATTGCTATTTACAGACAAGCTAGAAACAGTGGTGCTAAGGTTTCTGTCACCAACAATTTTCTTTTTGCTATAGTGCACAACTGTAGTTGCAGGAAGCAACAGAAAAGTACCAAATACCATCAAAATTTCATTGATTCTTTCCCACTAGGACATGTTTGTTTGCTAGGGCTGTGTGCAGCTCATATATGAGGAAAATGCTGACATTTGCTGTCGAAGCTTCTTCTATTCTTATTAGCGCTTGTCTCTGGTATTCATAGTATGCCATGTCTCAGCAGAAGCTTAGTAGAAATGGCAAAGCAGTGGTAGCAGTGGGCCTAGACTTTTCTTTGGTGGTTAATATGGACTACTGTCAAACATTGGGGTGATCAGTAAGACAGTGGCTGTAAAACCCCCCGTCCCTCATGCTGGGCCTGGTGTGCCCATAGGGGACGCGGGCCCTTCTGTTTGTGGGGCAATTAGCATGGAAGCAGCTGAGTGTAAAAGCTGGGCACCAGAGGACCCTGTTCACTCAGCTCAGCTCTGCCTGGCCACCGGAGCCTTTCCCCATCACTGCCTGTGCATCTCTGTTATGTCTCACAGATGGAGAGCAGGCGCTCCTAATGCACCACAGTCTGCTTCAATTTGGGCTTGTAAGAGTGGATACTCTGTGGCTAATTGCACGTTTGTGTAATGGCAACTTGCTGGACCAGATCTCATGGCCAGCATGAGGATGATGTCCTGTTTTATCTGGGGTCTTCTGTTATCGTAACAAATACATAGTGTTCAAGGCCCTAAAGCTTTTTGCTAGACAATTGCTCTATTAGCCTCCTTTCATGCAACAATCTCGTACTGCAAACTTTTACAACCATATGTGCAGGCTCATTTAAGTTTATGTCTAGCCTAGTAGAATTTTTTTTTTAATCTTTGGTCATCTAGGAAATGACCCAATAAAACATCTTTAAAAAAATGAAACAGAAAAAATGGCTGTGAAGCAAATGGAAACACGCATAAGCATAAGGATAAAACAAAAAAAGTATGGGTAATATACCACTTATTGCGTGCCACTTTCTTTCTTTTTCTGTTAAAAAGAGCCTTCTTAAATGTTTGTGTTCTTAAATGTTTAAGAATGTAGTGGAGCAATAAGAGAATAAGAAATTAGGGTTTCTCTCAGTAACTGTTCTGCTGCTGCTGCAAAATATTGCCTGGACCTGTGTTTTCACACTATTGACTGTTCATTCCCTTTCTTGAGACAAGTGTCAATGACTCTTTCCAAGTCTAGCACAACAAATCACCCGTGCTCAAGAGTGCAGTGTGCAATAATAGCTCTTTTTCACCTTGCATGCCTGATAGATCTTCGTCCGATTCCACTCCGTCAAAATCCTTGTGGGTTTGTAGCATCGTGCTGCCATTCTTTTGAAACCCCCCGGCCTTTGAAAGTTCATATCTGTCAGTCAGTCTATTAGGCTCCCCTTGGTTCAATAATGACTCCTACTGTTCTCTGATGCAGGGATGGTGATGGCAGGGCTGATAGCAACAGCGCTTCGTCTCGTCAGGCACAAAAGGCATTTGACTTCCATTGTGCTCATCTTGGGTGCGCTCTGTCTAAACTGTGGCAACAAAGAGTGATAGGGATGTTTATTCCTCAGAGAGTGTGATTGCTCTCCTTTTGTGAGGATAGATGAAGCGAAAAAGACATTACTTGTGTTGGGGCACCTGGCCAGAATTTCAAAAAGGCTTTCTGGACACCTTTGGCTTGAGCAGAGAATGTGTGTTGTCTTTGTGTGTGCTAGTAAGACTGGATGGGCAAGCCAAGAGTGTAGCATTTTTGGAAGCCATTTAGGATCTGTAGTACTGGATGAGCATCTTTGGGTGCAGAGGAAATCATGGATTTATAAAAATGGTTGTAAATATTAGAAACCGTACCTTGGGATCCCTATTATTAAAATGCATGAGGCCAAGGGACGGAGCTTCCGTCTGTTGGTGCCATCTATGATTCCTTTGGTACCTCACAGAAGAAAATCGTCTCAAGTGGAGAGATACCCTAGCAGCAATCTCCTTCAGAGGCTATTAGAGAGCTGTCTTAGCTTGGCTATTGAAAGAATAAGAGACTCAGGAAGTAGGAGAGGTGTTCTGAAGGCGGATGGACGAGCTCATTTCAGAAAATGGAAAGTAGCGAGTGCAAGGGATGTGCTTTTGCAGATGCACAGACTGTTTTATTATTGATAGGATTATGACTCCGTGACTACAGGGTAGGCCCATTAGTGTGGGTGGGAAGCCCAGGAGACAGCAGCCATGCCGCAGATTGAGAGAAGAGAGGGGCCCTGAGTGACTGACTGTTAAACACAATCAACTCTGGGCTCCTGATGCCAGCTCCAGTGTCATTATTAATTACTGCCGCTAAAAGGGTCAATCAGCCATGAACTTTGCTGCTCTGACTTTTGGCTAACCTGGAATTTATTGTTGTTTAATAAGAATGTTCGGTGTAAAGAGAACTAAGCAAAACAAGGCATATTCTATTTTCACCGCACCCACCAATGACAAAGATTTTAAAGGTAACGCTACCACGCTACCATCTCTGACATCTGCAGCTTCTTCCCTTTATTTCTTTTATGCAACTTCATTTAGCAACTTAATATTGCTGAGATTATACTCTCCGTGTGATTAAAGTGTTATCTGTTTTCGTCTGTGAAAACAACGCCCTTGTTTTTATTTCTATTTAATAACTTCTGGAGCTTTTTCAATGAGAAATAAATTAAGAATTAATGTGATTTTCTTTGCCTCTCTTTATATTTTCCAACACTATAGCTTGGCCTGGATTGTTTAGTGAGTCAGCCAGATGGTTATGTTTCTCCATTTAGCTCCATATCAAAGTCAGTGTGCAGAACTGGCATGAACCTTAACACCCACTGTAAGGCCCTCACAACTCCAGCACACCACTGATCACCAAAAGCCCTGTGATCATTACCATGATGAAATATATCCCAGGAAATGAGGGAGCCACCATGATTAGGTTGGGAATGCACAAGTTATTTTTTATTTACAGATTTTTATTTCATCTGCTAAGTGGGTGAGGAGGATCAGTGGATCTCTGCATTTTTTCACTTTTGTGTAACAATGTTAAAGGGGACATATTATGTCACATTTCTCTGCTTTCTTCACACAAATAGGGCAGGTGCATACACAGACGTCCATGCTTCAATATTTCTTTCATTTCACAAACAAAACAAAACTGGCGCGAGGGCCAGAAACATGACTCAAGGTTTACTTTAAGTAAGAGGAAACGTAGCCTAAACGTCAAGCATGATGGTGGACCAGCAATCCAAACAAGACCACAAACCCTTTAAATACAAAAAAACCCACATCCCAACAACCAATGACAAAACGGAAAAAACACTAACACCACCCAGCTGTGACCCTTCATAATAAAAGCCCCAAAATAAACTTACAAACTTGCATACCGATACGTAACATATTATGCAAAAATCACTCATCATGGCTCCTAAAAAAATAATTTGGCACCCAAAGGGTTTATTTTGTCTGGAGCCCTATATATATACATGGACTTAATTGTTGCCAAAGTAAAATGCAGTGTTTCTCGTGTAGTTATTGTTTCCTATTTTTCCTATCTTTTAGAATGCGCTCTGCAACAGGTTGCCAGCCTGTGCAAAACTTTTCAAACATAACTCAATCTGTCAACACTGCTCTCGATAGAGATGTGTTGGTCACGAATAAGTCAGTTCTTTGACTAAATTTGGCAAAATGAAGAGCCGTTTGGCCATAGACATAGGATATTACTAGACTAGATCACAGACATAGAATATTACTAGTCGCTATCTGGAACCCTATATAAGTCCCTCAAACACACACACATACATATATATATATATATCCCCTTTACTCTTTTACCTTTTACACAACTCTGTTTTCAACAGCAGCTGTGTAAAAGTCTCAGAACTTTCTTAGCTATCTCATCTCAGATGGTACACTCAGTGCCTCACCTTTGAGACCTGTACAGGTCAGATCCTTTGAGATGTGCACACCAAGGTACTTGAAGTTATTCACCCTCTCCAAAGTTGATGAAGAGTGGAGCATAGGACTGCTGCTTCTTCCTGCTGAAATTCAGTATCAATGCTTTCGTTTTGTTCATGTTTAGCTGTAAGTTATTGCTTTACCATTACACCCTACCATGAGGTCCTCTACTTCTTTTAAGTAGGCCAATTTGTCATTGTTACTGATGAGGCCTGACACCACTGTGTCATCTGGAACTTGACAATCGACTTTGAACTGAGCATGCCCACACAGTCATGAGTGTAGAGAGAGTATAATAGCGGGCTTAGAACAACTTTGCAGAACTCCAAAGGTGAGTTCCCCACTCTCACCACTTGGGATCTGCTCGTGAGAAAGTCTAGATCAGAGCTGGTATGTCAATCCCAAGTCCCCCAGCGTAGTGATCTTTGTGGAACTATGCTATTGAATGCTGAGCTGTAGCCCACAAACATCAGTCTTACATAGTTCACGTTCTTTCTGTCCACATAGGTGACGGTGGTGTGCAGGGCATGGGAAACGTTATCCTCTGATGACCTGCTTTGGGGGTAGGGGGCCTAAACGGGTTGATATGCAGGAGAAGGAGAAGCAGATATGGTCCCTAACAAGTCCCTCAAACACATAGTTCAGTCGGCATTACGGCTGGACTTCATTGATATTTAAATGTAGGATATGGGCCCTTTAATGTATATTGTTGCTTATTACTCTGGGTCCTGATAGTCTGTAAACAAGAGGTCTAGGGGTATTACATGACATGGTGTAAACCCAGTCCCCATATCCACATCCACTTAGACCAGCATGGCCAAGAGCCATCCATCATATTATAACATGTCAATACAGGAGTCTGGCAGTCTCTCTTAAAAGACTTTACTGAGCCTGACATCTGTACTTGCTTTCCAGCCAACAATAGACATTCTGAAATCTTTTTTGTTTATTAATTTTAGATTTTTGTAGTCTCTCCCCACTTCTGTGATCTCTACATTTTTAAACATCACAGAATTGAGTCCCAGTTGATGTGACAACCTCCTTTTGATTTCAATTACATAAGAACACATTCATAAGAAAAAAATACAACAAAAACGAGTTTCCCTTTCCTTCCAGCTCAGCCACTTTCATTGTTTCAGACAGACAGAGTATTTAAGCTGATCCTAGTCCACTAAGTTAATCACATGTTTCGAAATGTGTGCATCACAAATGTATGTAAAGTGCTGCCTAGAGCAGCACTCCTTCATTTTCTTCAAACTCTATCTATTACTTGCATGTGGAAATGGCCTTGGGTTGATATTGAATGCAAATGCAAGGCAGTGCATTCTTTCAGTCTGCTGGGGAAAGCAGACCGTTTGTATTTCTCATTCACCACTGCAAGCCCACGCAATTCCAAATGTCTCCAAATCATCATCTTTTTTGTGTGTATCCAACAGAATAATCCCAAGATGGTATTAGAGCCATTTGCTATGCAGGGGCTCTTTTTGCATTGTTTATGCAGCCTTGCCTGCTGTACTCTTGCCTGTGTGAGGAAGCATGTTAGCAGGACCCTCTCTGCTCCTGTTCTGAAAAGCACTATTAGTAGAGATGGGCCGGATCCGATGTGATATCGGTATTGGGTGCGATATAGCTGTAAATCCGATGTCATTGTTACGGATGAGGCCTGACACCACTGTGTCATCTGGAACTTCACAATCGACTTTGAACTGAGCATGCCCACACAGTCATGAGTGTAGAGAGAGTATAATAGCGGGCTTAGAACAACTTTGCAGAACTCCAAAGGTGAGTTCCCCACTCTCACCACTTGGGATCTGCTCGTGAGAAAGTCTAGATCAGAGCTGGTATGTCAATCCCAAGTCCCCCAGCGTAGTGATCTTTGTGGAACTATGCTATTGAATATCAGATATCGGTCGACAGCCCCGATCTCTATATTCCAGTTCGCAGCTTGGCTGGACCTTAAACTCAACGCTGTGTAATTCGAGATGCGTCACTGCCCCCATACCAGCAACTTCAGTCTGAGCGAGCCGTTGTTTTGAACAAGAAGTCGCTTATTTGGAGCAAAAAGCAAAGCCAGCGTGCCGAGGAGTGGAAGTACAATTAGCCACCCCTCCTTCTCTCTCTCTCCCTTCCTTTCTCTCCCTCTCAAAACATCACTAGGCTAAAGTTGGGATCTCGTAACTCAGCCGGTCCACCAGCCAGTGGTTAGATATGCCCATGTCGTGTCTCCGAATTCAAGTAATTTAAAATATATTAAATTACACTTTATTTGCACTTTATTTTTTTACACAGTTGTTTCTGCTAAAATGGACCTAATACTTGAACTATTTAGATGATTCTCTCAAAACACAACGAGGCTAAAGTTGGGCGTCTCGTAACTCAGCCGGTCCATCTTAAATACAGCAGCAGTTAGATTACACTCTGCCCGTGTTGTGTCTCCGAATTCGCGTTAATTTAAAATTATTAGTTTTGCTTGAACTGTTTTGATGAATCAGCCAAGATTGTACAGCTGTTGCCGCTACCTTTTTGTGAGATGTGACATAAATAAATTCATTTGGAATGCCTTTAAATTCAATGTAGTTGTGTATATTTTTTGCTCTTCTAATAAATGCTTATTTATTCTGTGATGTAACCTTACTAACAAACAGCACAATTTCAACAAAAATAATGCTAATATTAAAGTAAAAAAAGATGTATTATATCGGAATCGTTATCGATATCGGCAGTCACTAACTATTAGCCATGGCTAATAGATCATTAGATGTTTGGCTGTTTGTTCTCTTTGTACCCACCTCTTAGTCCTATTTTTACTTTTTTTACACTCTCCCTCATCCCAAACTTTATTTGATATGGAATAATCTCATCTCTAACTGTCTCCAGGAATTGCAGGCCTAATGAATTCCTCTTGGGAGCATTAAAAATGGGGCTCTTGTAGATCATAAAGATGATTTATAGGTGAGACATAGGTGCATGCAATGTCTTAGGTGAAGAGAGAGTGAGAGGGAGAAAGCAGATGTGGTGATGATGCGAGAACTGCATTGAGCTCATTACTCCCCACTCTACTGCCATGTTCTTGCAGATGGGGGAGGTCACCATGTTCAAATTGCTCTTTTGCAGGTGCATGCATATGCTCCTGATTGTACTGCAGCATGGTTACTTTCACCAGTCTTCCTGTCAACTCCTTTTCATGTACAAATATAATAAACATGCCTCAAAAGCTTGCTTGGGACTGTCATTGTTAGCACTTCATTTCATAAAGCAACAAAATGGCTGTGTACTGCTGATCTTAAAGGAAGTGCACTGAGGTGCTCAAAACACAAGTCCATGGATCCATCCTGATTCATTGATTCATGACTTAGTACTGGGTGGAGAAACCCTTGTTGGCAAGCACAGCAGGGACATTTCTTGTAGTCGGCCAACAGGTTTGCACATATCTCAGGAGGGATTTTGGTGCACTTCTCTTTACAGAAACTCTAAATCCTTCACAGATTTTCTATAGGGTTGAGGTCTGGAGACTGTCTAGGCCAATCCAGGACCTTAATGTGTTTCTTCTTTAGACACTCCTTTGCTACCTTGGCAGTATGTTTTGGGTCATTGTCATGCTGGCAGACCATCCACAACCCATCTTCAGTGTTCTGGCTGAGGGAAGGAGGTTCTCGTCCAAGATTTTACGGTACATGGCCCTATCCATTGGCCCCTCAATGCGGTGAAGTCATCCTGTACCCTTAGAAGAAAATCATCCCCAAACATAATGTTTCCACATCCATGCTTGACTGTGGGGATGATGTTCTTCGGGTCTTCTCTTCCTCCTAACACAGCGGGTCCAGTTGATGCCAAAGAGCTTGATTTTGTTCTCATCTGACCACAGCACTTTCTACCAAGCCTTCCCTGAATCATTTAGATCAAGCCTATTGAACTAGCGGACCGCAGGCCAGAAACGGCGTGCCATTAAATCAGAGTGTGATTCGTGTGACATAAAATTATGGGTTTTGGATCATGATTAGTTAGTAGTCCCCCGCTACTTTCGCCAAGATGGGTTATTTGCTGGGTTGTATACAATTAGCCAATCCGAGCACAGAAGTTACCATTCTATTAGCCAGAAAGAGGCAGGGTTGTCAGAAAATGCAGAAAATGGGTGTGTTAAAAAAGCAGAGCAGAGCGTAAAAGGCTGGCAGTAATCGAAGATAGAGGAGAACCGTTAGGCTGCCGAAAAGAGGTGGGAGCATTAAAAGGTCTGTTTATCCTCTGAAGTACTTGACGTTTAGAAATAATGGTGTCTGTGCTTTAACCTGAGACAAGAAGAGAATCCAATCACACATACAGCGAGGGGAAAACCTTTGTCGTTTTACCTCGATGATGCATCTAACTCTAACAACTTTAACGGTCAGAACTGGTCACCATTAAAACAGCTATTTTTGCTGTTTAAAGCGGCACTGACATAGTCTAGGCCAGCTGCTATGCCCACTTCACAGGAGGGGTAGGGGCTGGTGTGTTAAATGTAGCAAAATATAAATTTGGACCTTGGTTAAAAAGCTACATATATGCGAAAGTATTAAAGTTAAAGAAAATGGATATGTGTCATTCATTCATACTAATATTGTGTTGCCCTAAGGCATTTTTCTGAGTGAATAAGTTCATAAGTTTAAAATAAATAATTCTAAAAATATGCGTAATTAAAAATATAATAAATAAATAAATACATGTTGTTAAAATGTATAATTCATGCTTTACATATGTTTTTGTTAAAAGGAAAATATCGCTAAAATGTATTTCCGGTTCTGGTGGCGCACTTCCGGTTCTGGTAAAGCTCTTTCGGCGGCTCGGTTTTTGCTGAGAAACTAGCTCCACATGCTAAAGGCAGTATGGAAATGTAATCAGATGCCATCTACTCTGAATTGTTCAGCTGGAACGCCGTACGTTTCTTTATACGACATTTACACAGATAGGTTTGGATATTAATGTATAGTTTGCTATACATTAATAACCTCAGGTCTTTACCAGTTTGACGATAGGCCAGAGAACTACAGAGCATGGTGCTCTTCGTTTACCAGTGCAACAGCTGAGGTCCAACTCACCCCCATTCAAGAGCTAGATCTCATGACAAAATGGTTAGGGAGGGAGTCAAATGATCAGGTGAAACGCATACTGACATGACATGTCAACAACCCCACATTAGCTCTACACAAAGCATGGGAAAGACTGCAAGAATGTTATGCAGCATCAGAAATAATCGAGAGGTCACTTTTCCAACGTTTGGAAAGTTTCCCAAAAATAACAGTCAAAGATCATGTCAAGCTACGTGAACTAAGAGATGTACTGCAAGAGATTCAAGGTGCTAAGAAAGACAGCTGTCTGCCTGGTCTACTCTATCTGGACACTTCTCGTGGAATTAGCCCAATCGTAGACAAACTCCCATATGGACTTCAGGAGAGGTGGATGTCACATGGCTCTCAATATAAAGAAGACAACAAAGGCTGTTTCCCACCCTTTGAGTACTTCTGTAAATTCATATGTAAAGAGTTTCCACCAGCAAAACAGCCAGACGCACTTAAAACCAGGAAAAACCTTTTGCAAAAAACTTAAATTCCAGCAAACCAATTACTGTACACAAAACCAATATTTCTCCCCCTAACAAGGACTTTAACCGGAACTGCCCACTGCATAACAAGCCACACCCACTCAAAAAATGCAGAACATTTAGGAACAAACCACTTGATGAAAGGAAGGCCTTCCTCAAAGAGAAAGGAATATGCTTCAGATGCTGCTCTTCGGACACTCATCTTGCGAAGGAATGCAAATCTTCAGTAAAGTGTGCTGAATGTGATAGCGCAAGTCACGACGCAGTCTTGCATCCTGGTACTCCATCACAGACCAACAAGGCTCCACCTCCGGCACAAGAGAATGGCGGGGAGAAAGGAAACAGTCACGACACAGTCGATGTCACAACAAGCTGCACAGACATGTGCGGTCCAGGTCTGAGGGGACGTTCATGTTCTAAGATATGTCTTGCATGGGTGTACCCTAAAGGTTACAAGGACAGAGCTGTTAAGGCATATGTAATACTAGACGATCAGAGCAATCGTTCTTTAGCCAAGCCTGAGTTCTTTGAACTTTTTGACATTAAAAGTGAACATTTGTAGAAACATTTGGTAAAACAGCTGAAGGCTTCCATATCGAGTCACTGGATAGGTCAGTAGTTATCTCTCTACCATCACTCATAGAGTGTCAGGACATTCCTAACAATAGGAGCGAAATCCCAACTCCCAGCGCAGTGCTACACCAGCCGCATCTCCGAACCATAGCGAAGTACATCCCAGAACTAGACCCTAAAGCCGAAATACTCCTGCTACTAGGGAGAGATGTTTTACAGGCACACAAGGTCAGGCAGAGAATAAATGGCCCCCATAATGCCCCCTTCGCCCAGCACCTAGACCTAGGGTGGGTTGTAGTTGGGGAGGTCTGTCTGGGTAATGTTCATAGGCCTACAGTCAGCGCCCTGAAGACGGTTGTTCTGGAAAATGGCCGCCCTACAGTTTTCGAACTATGCAACAGCCTTCTGCGACTCAAAGAAATGGCATACACAAATAGGCCAGGTAAAGCGCCTGAACAAACTCTGTGTCAAACGGTTTTTAACCGGACAGATGACGACAATAAACCAGCTCACTCAATACAGGAAACTCTCTTTCTAAAAATAATGGACACATGCTATCTACAGAGACGTGGACAACAGTTGGGTCGCCCCACTTCCGTTTAAGGAACACCGCCAGCAATTACCAGACAACAGACAACAGGCAGCCACAAGGTTCTCATCCTTGAAACGCACCTGAAATGCGGAAACATTCTGTGGCCTTCATGGAAAAGATCCTCTCCAATGGTCATGCTGAAGGGAGAAGAGTGCTGGTATCTTCCAACATTTGGAGTCTACCATCCACAAAAACCCAATCAGATCAGGGTTGTCTTTGATTCTTGTGCCCAGTACTTGGGTGTCTCACTTAACAATGTCCTCCTTACTGGCCCTGATTTAAACAACACGCTCGTCGGAGTTCTTCTCCGCATCTGGACAGAAAGTGTTGCAATCATGGCAGATATACAGCAAATGTTTCAGTGTTTTATGGTGCGTGAAGACCACTGCAACTTCCTCCGTTGTCTGTGGCATAGGGACAACGATCTAAACAAAGCAATTATTGAGTACTGGATGAAAGTCCACATGTTTGGCAACTCAACATCTCTTGCTGTTGCCATTTATGGACTACGCAAGGCCATCAGAGCAGGTTCGGAGGACTATGGTGCGGATACAGTAAAGTTTGTGGAGAGGCACTTTTATGTAGATGACGGCTTGATCTCTGTTCCCTCTCCTGCTGAGGCTATACACTTGCTTCAAAGAACACAAGCCTCACTCGCTGAATCCAACCTGCGCCTGCATAAGTTTGTTTCCAACTCTCAGGCAGTTATGCAGGCCTTCTGCCCAGAAGATTGTGCTCCTGTCACTAAAAACTTAGATTTAAGTGGTGAAGAGACACAATCCCAGCGAAGCCTTGGACTCATTTGGGAAATAACAACTGACACATTCACTTACTCAGTGGTCAACACAAACAAGCCATTCACTCGCCGTGATGTATTGTCCTTTGTTAACAGCGTTTTCAATCCCCTGGGCCTATTGGCACCTGTTACAATCCAAGGAAGGGCCCTACTCAGAGAGCTTACTTCAGAATTTTCAGATTGGGATGTACCCCTTCCAGAGGACAAACAAAGCAGATGGGAAACGTGGAGAAACTCCCTTCAGGACCTAAAAGAACTACATGTTCCCAGAACCTACACATCCACCTCACTAAGTCGAGCTAAGCGCAAGGAACTGTGTTTATTCTCAGATGCCTCTACTAAGGCCATAGGAGCCGTAGCGTACTTAAAGGCAATTCAAACAGATGGGAACGTCAAGGTCGGATTCATAATGGGCAAAGCAAAACTGGCCCCCCTGTCAGAACCTACAATACCAAGACTTGAACTATGTGCAGCCGTCTTGGCAGCAGAAATGGACGACCTCATTCAAGATGAGTTGGACTTAAACTTTGATGCAGTGCACTTCTATACAGACAGTAAGGTAGTGCTTGGCTACACCTGTAACGGGTCAAAAAGAGGAAAATCCAGCAGACCATGTGTCTACGTTATTGTCAGCATTCCAACTAAAAAAGTCCACCTGGTTCACCGGACCACCCTTCATCCACCATCCTGCCGCAGAGAAGTGAGTACACAAGTGACACAAGTGAGTAGAATGTTTGACTTGATTGAACCAGATAAAGACTCAGAAATTAGACCACAAGTAAAAACTTACGTCACTCACTTCCAAGTACTCATCTGTAAGCGTTTTGAGCACTTTTCCACCTTTAAGTCCTTAGTCAGAGCCATAGCAAATCTTATCAACATGGCAAAGTCCTTCAATGGGACTAATCCAAACAAAAAATGCAAAGGCTGGCACAAATGTCATCTGCCTCACACTCCAGAGGAGATTGCTCAGGCAAAAACTGTCATCTTCAAAGAGATGCAAAAGGCATACTTTGAGAAGGAACTTCTACTTTGAGAAGCCAATCTCAAAACAGAGCCCCTTCAAGAAGCTCAGCCCAATGTTACAGGACAGTCTCATTTCTGTTGGAGGCCGACTCAAACACGCAGAAATTGAGAGTGTTGAAAAGAGCCCAGTAATTCTTCCCAAAGACAGTCACATCTCCCTTCTGCTCACTTGCCATTACCACGAGCTAACAAGGCACCAAGGTCGTCATTTGACGGAAGGAGCAATCAGAGCTGCTGGGCTGTGGCTTTTAGGCGGCAAAAAAGTAGTCAATTCAGTAATCCACAAATGTTTAACCTGTCGCAAACTACGTGGAAAACAAGAACAACAACTCATGGCGGATCTACCACCTGAACGCCTTAAACCTTGTCCTCCTTTCACCTACGTAGGCCTTGATGTCTTCGGACCGTGGATCATAACAACCAGGCGTACCAGGGGCGGAGTAGCTGAAAGTAAGCGGTGGGCCATTATGCTTACCTGCATCTCTAGACACCTCCAGCTGCATAAACGCCCTTCACCGCTTCTTCGCTCTAAGAGGCCCCGCCAAACAGCTGCTATCTGACCGTGGCACCAATTTTATTAGCACTTCAAAGGAACTTGGAATGGATAAATCACTGCAACAGTACCTAACTATCCAAGGATGCAGTTGGGAGTTTAATCCGCCACATGCATCCCACATGGGAGGCTCTTGGGAGCGCATGATCGGAGTCGCCCGCAGAATCCTGGACTCCATGCTACTACAAAATAAAGTACAACTGACTCACAACGTGTTATGCACACTCATGGCTGAAGTTACAGCCATAATAAATGCAAGGCCTCTCGTCCCAGTGTCCTCTGATCCAGAGAACCCTTTCGTCCTATCCCCTTCAATGCTCCTTACGCAGAAATCTTGCCTCCTACCCCCACCTGGAGACTTCTTAGATAAAGACCTCTGCAACAAACAATGGAGACGGGTCCAAGCTCTTTCCAACCAGGTTTTGGACACGCTGGAGGCAAGAGTATCTACCCACATTGCAGCAAAGGCAGAAATGGACTGGGTCGTGCTGAAACCTCCAAGTTGGTGACCTGGTTCCGCTCAAGGACAAGCAGGTTGCACGAAACAGCTGGCCCATGGCCAGGGTCACTGCCACATTCCCAAGCAAAGACTTTCGAGTAAGGAAGATTGAGGTAAAGACATGCGATCAAGGGTGTGTAAAGACATTTATGCGACCGGTTACAGAAGTTATCCTCCTCATGCCAAAGGACTGAATGCATAATGTTTCTTTAACATAGTGGCCTCCTGAGGCCAGGCAGGGAGTGTGTTGCCCCAAGGCATTTTTCTGAATGAATAAGTTCATAAGTTTAAAATAAATAATTCTAAAAATTTGTCATTAAAAAAATGTTAAAAGGAAAATATCGCTAAAATGTATTTCCGGTTCTGGTGGCGCACTTCCGGTTCTGGTAAAGCTCTTCCAGCGGCTCGGTTTTTGCTGGGAAACTAGCTCCACATGCTAAAGGCAGTATGGCAATGTAATCAGATGCCATCTACTCTGAATTATTCAGCTGGAACGCCATAAGTTTCTTTATACGACAGTTACACAGATAGGTTTGGATATTAATGTATAGTTTGCTGAAATTAATGTTTTAGTGAGCGTTATGCATGTAAAGATGTAAAGATGCTTCCACCTGTTGAGATGGAGTTTATTTTCTGTCATTTCAGTTTTCACCACATGTTCATGGAGACAATTAAACAAGCTGCAACTAAACTCCAGGGTCTTCATTTGTGGTTTAACTCGGTGTCACCAACATCTTTGTTGAAAACACTACAGTGAAAAGGCGGCTACTGATGATTCATAACGGTTAAAATGGAATCTCGGCGTTACTTTTGATTGCTGCCTTGGCTTTGACTCGCACATAAAATTGATTTCTCGCTCCTGCTTCTTCCATCTTAGGAACATCTCTAAACTGCGTCCACTGGTATCGTCAGCTGAACTCGAAAAAATTATTCACGCATTTGTCTCATCTAGAATAGAATATTGTAATGCTTTATGTACCGGCTTAGAAAAAAGATCTCTTGCGCATTTACAGTCTATTCAAAACGCGGCGGCCAGACTATTAACACGCACTAGAAAGCGAACTCACAATACGCCGATTTTATACTCTCTGCATTGGCTGCCAGTTGAGTTTAGAATTCAGTTTGAAATCCTTGTCCTTACATATAGAGCACTAAATGGTCAAGCTCCGGATTATCTGTCCCAACTTTTAATCAAACATGTTACTTCCCGCTCTCTTCAGTCCCAGGATCGTAATCTTTTGGTGGTTCCACGAACGAGATTGAAAACCACGGGGGACAGAGCTTTCCAGTCAGTAGCTCCGAGGTTGTGGAATAGCCTTCCTCCGTTTCGCTGATTCGGTTGAATCTTTTAAGAACCAGCTGAAAACGTTTTTATTTAACCAGGCCTTTGTTTAGCCTTCTGATTGTTTTATCTGTTCGTAATTGTTGTTTTTATATTTTTATTTCATATTTTATTTCCCTTGAATGGTTTATTTCTTTTTCTGTATTGTTTTATTACATGAAAGTCTGTTTATACCCCGTAACGGACAAACTATTTTTTGTACAAAATGTACAGCGCCTTGTGACTTCCCTGTCTGTGAAAGGCGCTCTATAAATAAACTTTACTTACTTACTTAAAATCTGATGAATGTTAAAAAAGACATTAAAGAAATATAATAGGAAACCCAGAGAGGTTATGTTGTACGAGATGTTGCTTTGCTATCAAGTGATCCTACATTTGTTGTCAAACCTAGCATTTGCACAAACACAGCAAATGTTGCAAACACACATGCATCTGACTCTCTTAGCCTCTTAACTTTTTTAATTTTGTGTTTTGCGTAGGACACAGGATACGTTGAGAAACACACTTTTGCCACCAGCACCCTTACGCAGTTCTGCATCCTCTTCGAAAGAACCTTCATCACTATATGCAGAGATATGGTGAGTTTTTGTTATGGTGGTTCCATTTTTATTGCCTAAGGAGTCTATTTTCCACTGAAAACGAGGATCTTTCTCAGTACTTCAGTAAAAAATGATGCAGTTTATTTATTGTATGAAGATCCATGTTCACAGTTTGTTCAGAGCATTCAGGTTTTTCCTCTGTTTACTTCCCTTCAGCCCATCGAGGCTCTGGTTGCAGCCCATTATGCATTAAAGTACAAGGACCACTGTCTTCTCTTGTGGGAGGGTCTTGGTTAAAACAATGTCTCTCCAGAGCCATTTCCCTGCAATCATATGAACCTCCATAAGAGATTTGTATTTGTATTTTCTTGCAATGCAGTGTAAATGTCTCGAGCGTGTCAGTAACTGAGCTGACGCCTGTGAGCTGGAGCGGTATCAGATCGATCTTGGAGTGAGAAAATGCTGATGCTCAGGCTACCCTAAGCCTCTATTTGCTCTCCCCTCACTGCTCAGTCTGGTAAAAATAAATAAATAAAACAGGCGGAGCAGCGTGCTATACAGCCAATGTCCCCTCGGTAGTCCGTGATATGACTCAATCAGAGAAGACGTATTGCAGGAAGAATACAAAAGATAAAATAAAAGTTTGTCCTAGACGTCCCGGTTGGCCATTCACTGTGAGATCTTAAGAAAAGATCCAGAATTTGGAGTCTCTATTCCAAAAATTGTTACTATTTTTGAATAATTTGTTACAACATTTATTGAGAAATTGTCTTAAAATCTCACTAACGGATAAGAAAATGTACAGTGTTCACAACACACACTCTAATCCTTTTCTAGCATCAAGAATTATGGAGTTGAACGGAGGTTTGGAGGGCAGGAGACCACATGGGGGTTTCCAGTTAACATTATTTCTTTTTGCACTATTGCATTTACATGGCTTTGCTCAATTATGTACATTCATAAACCTTTGCTCTCATGATTTACGTAATTATATAGATTTTTAATTTCGAGGGCACACTTTTCTAAACCAGTTTTTCATCCTGGTTTCAGATCTGCTTCCAGTTTTTTTCAGTCACATCAACTTTTTGAATTATGAGTAATATTAGATTTGCAATAGACTTGCATGCGGTTTTTAT
>JBBPCY010000023.1:5828346-5851736 GCA_037974405.1 Brachyalestes nurse
GTGAGACAGAGTGTGTCGAGGCAATAATCTGAGATCATTTCATTAATAATAAGTGCTTTAGGCGCAAGGGATCTGACATTGAGAAGTCCAAACTGTAGAGGTATATTTCGATTACTTATTTGGGCTTTTTCTGGTTTTATGGTTATCAGATTATTTCGGGCAGGTTTAGCAAATGTATTATTTTTCTCTCTATTCAGGGAACAGACATGATTTCTATAGGACAAGCTATGTGTGCGTCTATCGGTATGGCGAGTTGTAGTGTGGTTAATATGATTGAAATCTAAGGTATGACTGGAATCGCCAGTCAGAACCGTAGTGTCCTGGAGATGTTGTCTGAAAGGACTGTTGCTCTAGCTCTGCTAGGGTGCAGGCCATCAGTGCGGTAGGGCTTAGGACACTCCCAGAAAACATTCCAGTTATCAACAAAGGGTAATCTCTGTTGTTGGCACTAAGATTGTAACTATTCATTAAAAGCAAATAGTCTACTGAACCTCTCGAATCCTCGCTGAAATGTGGGAAGTGGTCCAGATACGACGATTCTTGTTGTGGGTGATGTGCAGCGGACCTTCTCAACCAGGCTCCTGAAGTCCTCCTTTAGTTTTGTCTGCCTCAGCCTGATGTCGTTCGTGCCAGCATGAAGGACCACAGTTCCAATGTTCCTCCTCAGAGCCGCAGGCACCTGTGCAGCGACATCAAGTACACGAGCACCAGGTAAACAGTGAGTGTGCACCTTACCTTTAGCTGTGGTAGCACGGACGTGCCAGACGATGGAGCTTGAGATGATCAGCGTGTCGTGTACGGTCTCGCGAAGAAGGGGAGCGAAGCGTTTTCGGGTCGTGATCTCGAAGACGGGTGGTGGCGGAGGGGAAGAGGAAGAGGTCCTCGTCCAGGACCTGGCGCACGTCAGTTGAGGTTGAGGTTGTTGGAGAGTTTGTGTCACGCCGAGAAATTACCTGGGACCAGTGGGTGTCGGTCTGTAAAGATTCCAGCGTGGCTTTTCGTCATTGTAGCCGTGCTAGTTTCGCCTGTAGGTCGCGGATCTGCTTCTTCACGGCCCCCAGCTCCAAATTCACCTTTTGCAGTTCAAATATGTCCTCACCTGCACTCAGACGCAGAGACACAGTCGACGTGGTGTTTACATCTGAGATAATCGGTGTAATAAAGCGCAGGCAAACTTGTGATAGCTACGTGCTAGCGATGCTAAAATGGGCTAGCGATGCTAACGGCGTAGCAGACTAGAAGCGGTGTGCTGGCAAAACAATTAAAACTTAACGATATAACAGGCATTTCGAGTAAATAAATATTATAAAATACTATAAAATACTGTTATATGTTCACTATTCGTAAGAGGACGAAATAGTGTAACTCAGTCTCTCTCAGCAGACTCCAGGAATCAGAGTCACGTGCTCCAGAATAAAAAAATTTTTATGGCTTCAATAATGAGTGTATTTAGCAGCAACAAGGACAACGTGTTTGAAAGGCTCTCCAAACTAATGGTCATTTAAACATGTACAGCACATGCAAAAATTACATGAGGGATATTGAAAAAAAAAACATTCATTATAATGAACTGAAGTATTTTAGAAATCCAAATACTCATTTTCATTTTTACAAAAAAATCATCCATATAAATTCTCGGCATTGATGCATTTTCAATATTTATTATGTCAATACAGATTATGTCAACCAATCGCTGCAACCTAAAACTAAGACTAGAAAAGCAAAAGGAAAACAAAGCTGTTCTTGTTCACTTTGAGAAGCTGACTTTCGGTGAAATGCTTGTTTCAGTCACTGGCAAAACTTATTTTTGCACAGCGACATGCTGAGACTGGAGAAATATCTGTAAGAGCCACGCTGAGAGTCTGAAACTAGTTTGGACGCCCTGTTACTCAAAAGTGCAGAAGCTGGCAGGAGGCCCTTGCTAAGTACACCACACATTCAGCAGGCCCACCTCAAGCCAACAGTCAATTTGGTCAATAGCTGCTTTTAATTCCCTTCTTGCACGCTTTGGCAGGACGGACAAGTGAGGCGGACCTGATGATTAGTGAAGCCTTGGGGAACTGTTACCATCATCCACGTTAACCATGTTTGAGCTGAACATGCCACCGCCTGCTTTAGGCCCACCACTGATCAAAGTCAGGCAAGGAGAAATACTAGACTCATAAATCAAATTCTATATTGGAGTGCTCTTGATTCCCCTGGGCGTTGCTTACATATCCACCTTTTCTACAGCACTGTGATCCTTCGTGGGAAGATAAAGTCTGGGTAATGTCTGGGTGGAGATCAGTGGTGAAGAGCATGCTCTGGACCCACATCCCTGGACTGGCAGAAACACAAGCCCCTGTCATGAGAGCACAGCCAATTTGGAGGCTCTGTAAGGACCAGGGCTTAAGGCTGAGCACTGAAAAGGCAGTTCCATGGCTGACAGTACCTGTCAATGCTGCATGTCAAAAAGGGTGGGCTGGTTTTATTTCAAATGAGAACCAATGCCATTCTGATGGACACAATTAGTGTCACCACTGTGTCAGAGTGCTTCAAATTACTGGTGGCCTTTTAACTTGAGGCCTGTCCCTCTATGCAATGGCCTAATTACTCATTAGCCGCTCTGTCTCCCATTTACAGGCCCAACTCATAGTTTTTATCTTCAGCGGGCTGTCATTGATCTTCAGCGTTCTCCACAGCTCTGTTATCTTTTTTTTAATGATAAATTGACGAAAAGCTGTAACGTGCATCGTCTTGGCTATATTCTGGGTTCAAAAGGGCTTTAATTTCTTTGTGTCCGTTTTTAATTTCCTGCCCACTGTAAGAATTGATTAATGCTTTCACCACAGTCTAGTTTATTTTTCAGGATATATTTGGGTATTTCTACCTGCTCCTCTTTAAGGGCAGTGCTCAATCTAATGACTGGGTTTTATTGTGCCTAGTTATTAAAGTGTGTGAGCGAAGCTGAGTGATGATCATTGCCACGCTCTGCTTTCATAGGGCAGAAACAGCCAAACACGGTTGGAAAGCATGCACCAATTGGGCATTGTTCTGGCATTAGAGGAAATGTCTGCAGCCATCAGACATGCAGTAGCTACAGAAAAACTGGTCCTGGATAATTGTCTTTCAGCTTAATTCATTGCTTTTGATCATGATTGAGAAAGTAAAACATGATATGGACTACAATTAATGGATTTCTGGCAGAAAAATGTGTGAATAGAAGTCTTGCATGCTTTCTTTTTAACATCAGATCTTATTGATACATTTTTTAAAAACTATGCTTAAAACTTATTATTTAATGATTTCCATTTTGAGAGACTTTGTTTGTCTGTGAACTGATTTCTAAAGCTAAATGCTATCTTCATACTGGAGAGAGGTGAGCAGCATAGCTAAGATCAGACATTTTTTGCCATTTCTTCAGATAATATCCATTCATTAGTCAGGATTTTTTAAAGTCTTTAATCCCTGCAAAACGGTTGTTTTCTGTTGTCTTAAATTTGCCTTGAATCTAATACCTGATTAATTAATGTTTTTGGACCACCCAGACAAGACCTTTGTCCTTTTTCTCAAGATTGGACATGACTACTTTGATAAATTGGACTGTTGCAGCCATCATTACTTTAATTATGACCCATAACAATGCTGGTTAACTCAAGGCCAGTTTGAGATCAGAGAGTTGTATCTGCATTCTTATCTTAAATTCAAGATAAGTGTATGTTGAACTATCCCTTTGACCTTCTTCCCACTGGCTGCTCCAGTAGGTCCTCTGATGTTTCCCTGGCTAAAACAACCAATTAAGATCAGAATCATCCTGAGGCCCATTTAAGGAAGAAAAAATACATTCGCCTTGTGTGACTTGAGTCTGTCAACTGGGTTAGTCGAGGTAATCATGCAATCCCCCTCGTTCATCCTCCACTGCAACTGGAACATTGTGATGAAAGATGTGCCATTGCCTTTCACCAGTAGAACTTTTTTCCTTCTGAAGGACTGATACAGGAGTGAACTAATGTGCCCCCATCACAGAGAAGGAAGAGATTACAGTCCCCAGCCTCCCTTCTTCAACCCAAACCATCACCACGCTTCACCCCCAAGCCTCCACCCCTTCAAGATGAATTATCAAGCTCAGCTCAGTCTGTTCTGGAAGATGCTGCAATCACTACCTTTAGCCACTTGAGGAGACTTGACAGCATTTCTGTCAACTTAGTCAACTTTAGATGCATTTGAAGGGCATAGGGTCTACTTGTGTATGTATAGCTGTATCTATTGTAAATTGTCTGTATAGGTATATCATAATAGTCGAATGAGTTTGAAAAGAGCTGTTTTTATCCTCCCTGGGGGCCTTTGTATTAGACACTTTTCTTTTTGCACAATTGCCATTCCAAACAGATTTAGGAATTCTTTGTGTTCTAATGTCTTCATTCAATGAAATGAGGGCTCCATTTGCCATGAGAGTATTCTGAATATTTATTTAAATGAATTGTATTGAGACTTTAGTCAAAAAAAAAGTCTTTCGTTTTTAATCATTGTTTTTGTTCTTGTCCTATCAAAAATTAGAAATAAGGAATCTCAAATCATGCTCATTTTAAGAAATACTTTTAGTTGGCAACGGTATCTAACTACTCATCTTGCAAAACAAAAGATGTATGAAAGCAGATCTCCAGCTTAAGACTGCAATCTGTTGACTATTGACTATTGATCAGTTAATCAGTAATATTATAATTACATTTGTTTCAGTGAAAACATACATTAAAAGAACACAGAGAAAACTTGAATATTGAATAGCTATTGTTAACATTAATGTTAAATTTATCTCTCACTGGATATTCTTGTACTACCATACTGTAGAGTTCCTAAAACAATATGTAATATGCCCTCTGCTGAATAAAAAGTTAAATTAAATGTAAGAATTTACAATAAAATAAAACAAAATTGAATTATTCATTTAATATTGCTTTTTACTTATTATTCATGATTTCAGTTTTCTTAATTCTAGCTCATGTTTGATCATTTGTCTATGAGTGGAGCACATCTTGAGGGTCTGAGTGACTTTGTCACATCCCTCTGGTCGTACCACGGGAGGCACAGGCGCAGATATTCATTTCTCAATTTAGCTTTATTTAAACAAATGAAGGCATGATGGCCAAAACACAAGCCTAAACTCAAACCGCTACAACTAGGGTTAGCGTATCGGTGGACTCAACACTTGAACAGGGCACAGGGGTAACTTAAATACATACACAACACAGGGTTAAACGAATGAGAACATTTAGGGTTGGTTTCCCAGACCGTGATTAAGCCTAGTCCTGGATTATCTAGTGCTGTGAATAGAGATTTTCCTTTGAAAAGGAAAGGGTAGTCCGAGGCTAGGCTTAATCCCTGTCTTGGAAACCGACCCATAATCACTTAACTTAGAAAGACAAACAGCTGTAACTAAAAACAAGGCCCTGGACACAGTAAATCCTGTAAATCCTGACAGAATTTCAAAATAAAAGTTGAACATAAACAGTGGCGGCCTCTGGCGGCAGCTGACCGGGAATGTTACAGACATCTGATCGGTCTGTTTTATTTGTGATTTCATTGTATTTTACAGATTTTAAATATTAACCCTTGCAACTTCATCATCCAGAAAACATGTTATAAGAGATTTAAGATCGTTCCCTGCAATATATTTGTCCTCCTTGGGATGACTGGATGCTGATAGTCTGGGGTTCACACTGTGTGCTGTGGTGTGTTCACATATGACAGAATGGTCACTCTGTACTTTATACTTCACGCTTTCTTAAATGTATCTCTCTTGTGGGAATACATGCACATTTGGGTGTAACATAGGTGTTATAGCAATTGTTGCAGCCATTCTTGAAAGCCCTCCAGACTTCAGAGGTAGAATGGTCCTTGCTTTATGTTTTGCTCTGTTTGACACCATTTTTAATTATGTGTTTATTATGTGTGTAGCTTTTCATCTATTTGTTCATCTGATGTACAGTAGATATTTTTCTCTGGCAAATCTCTTCATATTTCCTACAGCTCTTACCTAGAATAGATATTAATGGAAAGATAATTAAGCTATATTTATTATCAGTCTTCACTTGTCTTAATCCAGCCACAAGTATATGTGTCTTTTCTACTGCCATCATCTTGAAATATTCACTGCATCCATGAAGTGCGGTGTTCTTTTGCTCCCATTTAATTCCATGTCATAAAGTAGCTGTTGGGAGAATTTGAGAGATGGAGAGAAAGAGGGAAATGGCTGAGGTTGACGTTTCTTCTGATTCTGCCCCTGACCTGTCTCTTGAGCATGCAGAGGTAGTCCTCACTTTGTAGGCATGATGGTTTAGAGCTAGATAAGAGTGTGCAGCTGGCACATGCAAATTTCGCAAGATGCTGACCCTCCTGCCACCCAGCATGGGAACACAGCTGCAGTAATATCTACTCAGCACCTTCTCCAGATGCTGGCAAAGTTAAGTCAATGACATGCCATTGTTCTTAGCACCTTCTGTAATTTAGAAAGACATTTCGTAGCTCCTTGATTCCAGTTAGTTACTCTTACTGGGGCAGTTTTAGAGCTAAACAGCGGTTGATTAATATTTGACATAGCGCCTATTGTTTCAAACTTTCCCCCTGCCATATCTCCCATCAGTACAGACAATTGAATCATTCCATCACTTAATGTCTGATGTGTACAGTTGCTGATTTAAAATTGACATTAACTGGGGGAGGAAGAAAAAAAATAAAAAAATTTGAATAAAAAAATTAAGTAATACAAGCATGATTATTAATTTTCTCTCATGGGCCCGAGGCAGATTAATTTTCATAAACAACAGCTGTAAATCACATTTTAAAAACACAAGCCTTGGTCAAAACAGGAAACTTTGTTTATTTGTTTATTTTTCTTTGTCAGCTGGGATGTTTGTCTACAGTCTTTCTAATTCTAAGCCAATTGATTTTTTCCACCCTCTTTGATGGGAGCTGCTCGATTTGTAGCTGGTTGGTGAAAGCTTCCAGGGCCTCAAGCTTATTTCAAACTGCCTGTCCTAAGGTTTACTCTTTGAGTGAGAAGAGAAGAGACAGTGTGCGGGTGTGAGAGTGTGAGTGTGTGTGTGTCTGTGTCTGTGTGAGTGTGATCTCCCAACCTTCCTGGAATCATTGAAGGGATAAGGCCAATCTTAAAATGCCATGGCTTCTCCAAGAGGAAATTAAATTTGACTCAGAAAGGACAACTCTGACATGACCAATTAATAATTAAAGTAGTTTTTGCTTTAATGAGCTGTTCAATTACCAAGCCATCCCTTGAGAAGATGTTTTATGATGTTACTGCGTGGTCATGCTCTTGCCATGGCTGGGCCGTGTCATCATTCTGGGGGCTCTGCCACGAGTGAGGCGTTGAAGTCTCCATTAACCTACTGCTACAGGCAGTGATGTAGTGTTGAAAAACAGCACCCCACCACAACTACCACACAGACAGACACACACACACACACACCTTGAAACAGAAGCCAAACATTTCTGTGTAATATGAAGATACTTTAAGCAGCAGATTGTATCTGTAAGATTTATTGTGCATTTGTTTAACTCATTGTCTCCTAATCAAGTCAATTCTAGTAGGTTTATTATAATTTCAAGCATTTTCAAAATTTTTAGAAAAACAGAAACACCACAAGACTACACAAAGTGAAAGTGACCATTCTGTCATATGTGAACACACCACAGCATACAGTGTGAACAGCACAAAATTCTTCCTCTGCATTTAACCCATTCACCAAGTGAAGCAGCGGGCAGCCAGGAACACCGCGCCTAGGGAGCAGTGTGTGGGGACGGTACCTTACTCACGGTACCTCAGAGGTGCTTAGCAGTCTTGGGAATCAATGCCACAACTTCCTGATCGCAATGCGAACGCCCTAACCACTAGGCCACCAGCTGTGCAGAAAGGACAAAAAAGAAAGGACAGATACTCATGAAGTTGTTAAATAAAAGATATTTACAGTGGCAGTTAAGGTGTAAGTTTTAACTGTTTAAAGCAGAACAATGTATTTGTGAGTGCACGTGTGTGTGGTTGGGGAGTACTTTATGATTCTAAGTAAAGAAACTGTTTCCCATTCTGGCAGTGGAGGTCCGTATACTATGGAACCATGAAACCTTTTTACAGATGGAAGGAGGGAAAGGGATGTCTGGGGTCACCCACAATGCTGGTAGCTTTTGCGGATGCAGCGTGTGGTGTAAATGTCCGTGACAGAAGTGAGAGAGACCCCAGTGATCTTCTCAGCTGTCCTCACTAACAGGCGGACAACTTACTAGGAGTGATAGGAAAATCTGGTTCTGAGTTTACTAGGAAGTTAATGGAGAACTAAAATGGCAGAAGTTGCAATAAAAAGGCAATTTGATTTTTTGTTATAGTGGTTCAATAGTGGAGTTTTTTGATTATTCAAATAAGAAGAGATTTGACCTTCTGCATGCTATGCAAATCACCACCTATGAAACCCTCGGCACAGTCTGTCAGTTCTGATCTTCAGCATGAAATAGAACTTGAATGAAGCAGCATAATTTGCCCTTTGCTCTGTTTAACAGAGACATTCTTTTGCAGATGTTTATTCAAAGACCACATGCTGTACAGATGCGTGATGTGTCGCCTCTTGAAAGGCATCACTCGTTCTTATTGAAGACTGATAGTGCTGTTTGACTAACTCAGCTTGGGAGAACTTGCATTTGATGAAGTAATCATAATGATTGTGCATAAAAGCTCCCCTCTTGTTATTGACATCTGTCATGGCTTGCTATGTTGACTTTGTGTGCTGGAAATTACTCACAGATTACTCACAGCCTCACAGAATGGCTGCCTCTAAGTGTGTTTGCTGCTTAAGTCAAATTGAGACTTTGAGAGCTGGGTCCTAACTTATCAACTTTAAGTATTGTAATAAAACAGAAATGATTTTAATTAGCACAGCAACAAGTGGTGGAGCCCAGGCCCTGGCAATGCAAGCTGGGACTCTGTTTAAAGCTGTATTAGTAATTGGGTGATTTATCAAACGAGCAACTTGTGTGTCTTTCAAATGATGTAAAAATTAAAAGCCACAGTAATGACAGTAAGCAAGTTACTTTCTTTCTGATCAGCGTGATGTCAACTGAATGCTCTAACCTCTTAGGTGATTTGGTACAGTACTACTACTATAAAGTTTGTACAATTAAAAACAAAAAACATTGTAAATTCTGCACATCAAAATTTTGGGACACTTGGCAAAATAAATTTGCAATAAATATATCTGAAACAATCACAGTCAAAATGAGAAAAAAAATAATCAAATCAAACCTACACATGAAGAGAAGCTGATTCTGCATCATTTAACAGCTTAGTAGAAAATAAAAAACAAAAGCATGTATTTTCTCCACCTCTTTCTCAATGCCATTGCATTGTCTGTATCCCACCAAATCAGCTTTTTATTTAATAGTTGGACGTTTTCAGATTTAGCTGACTTGGTCTAGCGTTGAGGACCATCTGTGCTGAGCCTGGGCTAAGAGAGAGTTTCAGCTGAGTGTGAACGCCCCTGCACTCCACCATATGCACAGCCCCCCTTTGCCCATGTACCACTTGCTCCCTTTCCATAAGCCAAACTGTTTGTTTATGCTCTTATTGAAAAGAAGGCACTTTGAAGGTTTAGTTTTAAGAGAGCCATAAGCCCCCTCTGTGGTATCTGCAGAGAGATATTTCAAAGTGGGTGAAATGAAGGAGCACATATTAATTTATTTTTAATGTTCCCTTTGGGAGTGGTGCAAAGATCTATGAAAAATATTGTGTAGACAATGGCCACATTGTACACTTGCTCCTGTGTTTGTTACAGTATGTGGCCTTTGCATATTGATTGCCAGTACAATCTGTATTCCTACTGATGTGTGTGTGCGTGTGTGTGTGTGTCTGTGTGTGTTCATCTTTATTATTGTGCTACACTCCTTTGATGGCACAGTCATTTGTTATTCACTGACTCGTCCTAGTGTGTGAAAGTGGCACCACTTTGCTAGCGCAGTGCATGAAAGTGGCATTGCCTCACCAGTCAATAGCGTGAATTATTTATCACAGAAGTAGGTGAAAGCTGTGTTCCGCATCATCTCCAAGCCTGTTCAGCAAATTAGCATTTGGAGAGCAGTCAGCCTTTGTCAGAGATTTTGTCTCTGTTTTATGGGATGAAATGTGAGCATTTATGAAACCTTTTGGTTTCTATTGTGCCTTTGTTTCATGGAGTTCCCTTCAAAGGATGTGGCCCTACAAATTCAGTTCTATAAGGGGTCTAGGAGTCAGTTGCGTCACCTTCATTGATTGTACTGGCTCTGTCTGATTCAGTCTTTTAAAGCCCTCCCAGGATTAGCCAGCAACAATAGTGACCCGTTGGTTCTGTCACTGCATAATGACTGGAAAACTCTTTTTCTGTCTGCTTCTTTACTGCAGTTTACATGAATGTGTTTAATCTGTCTGTATATTTGAAGTGTGTGTATCTAGGTTCTCAGTCAATATAAGCTGTAGACTCTATTAAAAACAGTTGAGATCTTTCCTTTCAATTTAAACTTAGGTTTTGCTAATGGTTACCTATTCCACCCAAGCAATTTTATGCTGCTGAATTTTTCACTGGTTGTAGAACTATGGGGGTTCATTTTGGGGAGAGCAGCTTTGCTAGAGGAGGTGCTTTGTCACAAGCACAACAGCACAAGCTAAGCGGTTTCAGATGCAGTAAATGCCTGATCTTCCATAGCTGTAAGAAGCATTGTGTGTACTACAAAAAGCTGCTTTATTTTCTGACAAACGAGGTCATAGCACGAGATTGCTACCACTACCTTCTCTGCCTCAACTCTCCACTACTGAGACATTTCTTCTTCACTATATGTGCTGCTCCTTTGGCCTGGGTAAATGAAAGCTCGATCAATCTTGATTCTGGGGGAGGCTGGAGCGAGTGGAATAAATGAACCCTGATAATTCAATCCCTCCAGCCTCTGTTGTGTGCTTCCTGCCCCAGGCCTGTGCATTAGTACCTGTTCCTTGCATCCTGTTTCAGATGTCTGACTTGATTGCATTGACTGATAGAAGCTTAGCATATTTATTTCAGTTTTTCATGTAATACTTGTATGTTTAAATTATGCCCCTTGGACAAGAAAAAGACGTGCTTAATTTGGCTGTTTTTTGTAGTTTGGAATCTTTTTTACTTTTAAATTTGTCTGTCTAAAACTTGCTTGCAATTTGACTGGCAGTATTAACCTCTTAAAGCTTGTTGCAGAGGGACCTGCTGGAAAACGTGTCAGCAAAGGCCATGATGCAGAGCCGGTGTTGACTGTGCAACTCTTAAACCAACCTGAAACCATAGACAGTTTTGCTGGATAGTTGAAGGAGTGAGAAGTGTGTTTGTTGCCTGGGCACAGCTGATGTTGACTATACGTTTTTACAAACATTGTGGCAGGTGCAGAAATCTGTGGAGCTAAGTATTTGCTCTGAGGTGTCTCTCTCGTGGTGCAAGGAAATGTAGCTGAAGGAGCCTTCAGCCAAGGCAGTATAAAGTTCAGTCTAACCTCAATCTGTTCTCACTGACTCTCTTACCTTTAATGAATATACATTAACATATATCACAATACTTTTTCACAATACATAATGTATCACAGTATTTAATTTGAAGTTTAATTTCAAACTTATCAAAATGAGTAGTGTTTTTTATTTAGTGCCTCACGTTCTGTACGGCACTGAATTGAATTAAATATATTTTAATGATATAGTGATCATTAAAATAAGTCAGTGTTCTTATAGTACTGACAATATCTACTCTATTCTCAGAATAGCATGCAGCATAATTTATCCCCATAACTATAAATATTATCACAATTTATACATCTACTACACAAATGGGGTTATTTAGAACTTTTGGAATGCTTGATGCACAAATGAAACCCCTTTTGGAAGGAGAAGAAGTCTCAGATTTTGATTGTGCTAGTCACCTCTGCAGCCCCTCTCATGAGTCAGGCTGATTTCATGTAACATTAGTAACAATACAGGAGTCAATTTTTGTGATATTCGTCCCACTTCATATTTCATTACAAAGATAACATTATTAGTACTGGTTAATGTGACTTAGTATAGTACAGTAAATAATATTCTAAATTAAATAATTTGTGCAGTTTTAATGGATTTTTTTTTTAATGTGGAACTGCTAGTTCTGTTGTGACTGTTCCAATTTATCAAATGTAAGAAGTATATTTTTACTGTTTCACCCACCACTAATTTCAAGGTAAATTGTAGACACAATATGTAACAATATAAGCACAATACTATTGTTTTTCTTTGTTGCGTCCTACATCCATACATCATGGCAGTGACTAACTTTTGAAATCTATGTAATTGATTAATGGTGAATGTAACCTTAAATAGTTCATGTTCTGATTCTCTGTTTCTCTCTCTCTCTCTCTCTGTCTCTCTCTCTCTCTTACTCTAGGTAAGTGTTTTCCTACTGCAGGTGCGAGCAAGTTCTTCTGTATGTGAGGTAATAGTAGCAGCAGCACCTCCTGCCGCCTCCGCTCCTCCACATTCTGGAGGACGTGTGGGCAGACTGATTAAGGTAACGCGCTGCTGAACACTTAATGCATGGCAGAGAGAAGTCCATGCCCCTAGGTCTTGCTGAGTCAGCAAACTGTCTGCTATTGCCCATCATCCAAACTGTGCTTAGGACTACTCCAGACATACACTTATACACGCACACACACACACACACACACACACACACACACATACTTGATCATATCTTACAAAGGCAAAGTCTGTTTTCTGCTTCAGGGTCCTCTCAATAGGTAATACTCACTAATTCACTAAGAAAAAGCTCCTGTCCTCTGCCAGAAACTACCATATACTTGTTTTCTTTCCTGATAAACACAATGGCAAAGTAGTGCAGGGCTGTTTTGATAAAAATCAGTATTACAGTTTTAAAGTTAATTAATTCTTTCTAAGCCCTGCTACTCTAAACAAAACAATGTCTAACAAGCTTAGCTTGTGTGACTGGACTGTTTCGGTTTGTATTCTTCTCATAAAATTACAACAATCCTCACATAGTCATTTATGAGGTGCCCAAGCAGAAGTCACATTTTAAGAAAGGAAACAGACGGTTTGTGTTTTGATCATATAGTTAACTTGTTTCTTCCAATAGCACCAAAACAGTTTCATTGTGTAACAGCAATACTAGTATAGACAATATTCCAGTACACTGGCATTTCACTGTAATTGATAATTCTTTACCTAAACCGTGCAGAGGCTTTGCCCACCTTCTCCAAATTGATAAATGGAAGCTCATTAATGTGCTGGAGGCCAGAAAACCAGATGGCACTGATTGTGGATGCGGGAAACAAATGACTGTCCCTAGCATCACTGAAACAAGCACATCTCTGCTCTGCTGGTGGGAGCTTTAATGGGAGCACTTTGGCAGAAGTAGTGGCTTAGCCCACCCAAACTCAATTAACTATATGCATTTAACTCTCAGAGCAGACACCAGTATTTTAGATTCAGAATGAAAGAAAAAATAGGTAATTGAAAGAAGACACCCTATCTGATGATGGTAATTTCAGACTAGCTTTGACAGACACATGGTTCCTTGGTAGAAGATCTGGCAACATTTGAACAGTCGTAGTTAACATGCAGTTTGCGGCATTTTCATCCCTGGCTAGCCTGTGCTTAGAGAGGGAGCCAGCCTGTCTATTTGTCTCTTAATAGAGGTGAACGATGCGGCACCAAAGTAAACTTTACACGCTTTGTTCACACTTTAAGGCTTTGTTCACACTGTAGGACAATGCAGATTTGTTCCTTAAATCTAATTGTTACTATTGAGTGTTCAGCTTGCAAATCCACATTGTTTGCCACAGTAACAACACATGAATGAGTATACAGAAAACCAGTCCTCACACTGCGATGTGCAATCCCTAAGTCCACAAGAGAGGTACTAAACTAGCGCAGTGTTGTTGTTATTGTTGCAGAGCTTGTGGGGAGCTGTCTGTTCAGCACCGCACAAGGTGCGTTTGCTGCCTGATGTGCCAGGGCTGCGGGCACACTTTCATACCATTCTTTATGCACATTCTTATGTTGAGAATAGATGTATCCAGATGATTCTTATGTTGAGAATAGATGTATCCAGATGACAGAACAACAAAGAAACAAAAAATCCAACATGACTGGTCAACCCGAGTCATATCCAGGAGTTGATTGGAATCACACACACACACACACACACACACACACACACACACACACACACACACACAAACAAAAGAGACACACACAAGCAAAACCTCAATCCAAAATTGAAAGGAAACTACACTATGCATATTGTAAATACAGTTTTTATTTTTATCTACAATTGTTTTTTGTGAAGCTTAGGATTGGCAGAGTTCAGGAAAGAAAGCATGCGTTCATAATTATATGTTGTTTATTTGGGTAATGATGATGTTAATAATGATAGCACACTACTCAGTCCTACTCGTAGCTAAATGTATGTGTGCATTCCTGGTTTAGATCACTCTGCATGATTGGATAGCGAGTTATCTGACATTAAGGCACTAATGTGCTTATAATACGTCTTACACTTAGAGAGGCTCTTCTTATTAACACTGAGCTATGGCTGAGATTATCTTTGGGCTGCAGACCCCCGTTTCCAGTGCCCCATCTGTTGCTACAGTTTTTGTTTCCTAATCTGAAAAGAAGCTTTTTTTCTCTACAAGCTTTTGTTTGTTCCACTGATTATAGGTGTGCCATATGTGCCCAAATATGTGCAGCAACAGCACATGTTTAAAAGGATAAAGATGAACCAGACTGGTTCACATAGATATGCCACAGTTATGTGGCATCTTATGTATGTGGAAAATAAAGGGGAGGTTTGAACAGTGGCTATCATTCTTTTTTGTGCCTGTACTCATATTCAGAGAGTTTATTCTTAGTGAATGTTGCGGTTTGGTAAAGCCATGATTGATGGATGAATATAGTGTACGTTTCCACAGAAGCAAAGAATCTGGATACAGTTTTATTTGGATGCCATTGAGAATGCTGCCCTGGAGCTAATTATAGTTAGAGTTAAAACAATTGCCTTTTTTTTCTTTTGTAGGAAGGGAGAAAAAAGGCACTAGCTGATGACATAGGACCTCTCCTCATCTAAGCAATTAGCATCTTCATTCCAATCCAATCCCACTGCCTCAGGCTTCTCCTTAGTGCTGGAGACACTCGGGCTTCTGCCTAACAAGCAATTATGCTTCTGAAGGGGCCTCATAGTCAGGATTTGCTTCACAAACGTTGTTGTGGGACTCTTGTCTTTTCCCGGCTTTCACTAGCGCTTCTCTCGTCCATCTTTGTCGGAGAGAACTTCTCTGTGAGGCTGCCATAAGTGTTGCTTCTGTGAAGGGCTTCTTTCTCAAACACATATTGGAATGAGAGTGTTGTATTGCATATAAAAGGCCTATTCAGAGTAGTCCTGGGTACTGTATTTGAGAATGAATGTAAAGCAGGAGCTGTTTGATACAGTATGTGAATACTATAATATGTGTGTGGGATTTTTTGTATATGTGTTGGAGAGCTTTGTCTGTGGGGGGTACATAGTAACACTCAGTGTTTGTTGACGGGGTGTGCAAGATTCGGTCCTTTCTCACTTAATTGTGAGAAAGAACTTTGATCCTTGACTGTATCAGTCTGCAAATTGTGTGCATTTCTGCATATATATATATGTTCGTACCTGAGAGGGAAAAAAGACAGAGACAGTGAGAGTGTTATGTGTTAGTGCTACACAATACACTGTTTGAGAATTATTGTGATACTGCTATTGCAATACTGATATTGCAGAGGGCAGTACATTACAAATGCTAAATAATGAGCTGTGACCATAATGAATAAGTCTCCTATGGTATTGGGGTCAGTCATAATTCATTATTCATTATTATCGACTAACAGGCTTTTCCAGTTGTGCCAAGTTCAACACAGTAAATTCACTACATTCACTATAACACTGAAATATACATATAGTAACGAACAACTTGAATGAGTATTTCAATCTTTAAATGTCTTTTTTAAGTAGAACTGGTTTGAGTTGTAATAAAAACAAGGTGGGAGGTGATGGGATACAATTGCAAGCTTGGTACTTACATAGCATGAAAGTACCATAGAAGTGCTAGTGGACACTGCTACATCATGATGTGTCCAGCCATTACAAATTAAAGGACAGACTGACTCAAAGCAACACTGCTCAAGTGAAATTAAACATGACTTCTAATTGTTATTCAGTTGAATTGTTCAAGGCTACATGTCCCAAGTTTTTTTTCCAGTAAAGTTTTTTCTGAATATTTGGACAGCAAGTTGCTGTTCAGTTAAACCTATTTTTAAGATAAATAATCAAAATTATGTAGACATTATGTAGAATGTTGACATGCCCCCTTACACTATAGTTCAGTTTTCACTCTCACTCACCATGTAGGCACTAAGCCTAAGGGTTAAGATCAAGCGTAGGACTCCATTCCATCCCCTATTTTCTCATCTCATCAGGGTGCGAAACGCGACTGGGACAACCCACCGCGCTCCACACTCCTGATGGGTCCAGATTTTTCATCACTGTCGGCACCCTCATTCATCAATAATATATTAACAAAGTTGCATTGCTAACTGCACCCAGCATTTCTCTTTCTCTTTCTTTCACTCTCACTCACATTCACATTCAATTCAAATTCTCTCTCTCACTTTGTATCTTTCTCTTTCTTCTCTCCCTCGCTTTCTCTTGCTTTCTCCTATATCAATTACATACCATGTCTTCACACTGCCTGACCTTTGTTCAATTTCTCTCCTTCTTTTTTAGCTGTGACTACAGGCCCTGCTTACCTAAGCAGCTCAGTTGCAAATGATGCCCTGAATCTCTTCCATCCGCTGTGAGAGATTCAATACACTAAAATGAGCGAGGGGGTTAAAAGCGAGAGATAGCGTTAGTGATACTATGTGCCTCATTCAAGGCTGAAGTGCCTTTGCATTAAAACTGAATGAAATGCATAAAGCAACATTAGATCTAAATCTGGCAGTTGCCAGCTTATCTCTTTGTGTGTGCAAGTGCTTGTGTGTGTGCTTGTGTGCTGGTGATGGAGGGAGATATTGTCATGAGAGCAATTGAGATACAAATGGAAAAGTGGGCTTCACTCAGTCCCAGGGAACTCAGCACCATGCCTGTCACTTTGGAAAGTCAAACCTGAGGCATCATTAACAGATCCCATGATGATCCCTCTCTGTAAATTATTGTGTTAAGAACAAAACCCAGAGCAGTTAGTGCATCAGAGTCACAAAAGTAATACTCCGAGCTCCAAGGCAAAAATGTTTCGTTCTTTGTTCTCAAAATATCTCAAGTTCTACATGATTTTTTTTTATAACGCTCACCATTACTTGCTTGGCAACAGTGTTGTTAACACCAATTATGCTCATGCCTTTTCAGTAGGCTTTTGCAGGATGGAGCAACAAGAGTGCTGGCCCCACAACTTGGGACTACCGATCGACTGTTTGACCTCTTTGATTCAAAGAATGAAATATAAACGCGAAGTTCATAAAACATATCAGGGTGAATGGGCTAGGCGGGATCCCCACTGTATTGCTGTCATATTATTTAATTGGATGTGAGATAAAGATTAGAGAACTCTATCCGTATTAGTATTTAATTGATTTATAATGCAATAGCTGGGTCTGCCATGTTCAGTGATTCCCTGGGTAAATGTAGGGGTGAGGGTGTTAGGTTGAAATGGACAGATAATGAAGTTGTGCTCTTAACTGTGGTGTTGTAAAAAACATACATTCGGTATTACAAAGAGGTATTGCAATCATGCATTTTTGGGTCCATTAGTTACCTGTTTAATCTTCTTCTGATTAGGGGTCGCACCAGCGGACCAACCGTTTCCATTTCCTTCTGTCCTATGAATCTTTCTCTCTCACAACTACTGTCTGCATGTCCTCCCTCACCACATGCATAAACCTCCTACTAGACCTTCCTCTTCTCCTCTTCCCTGCTCCAACCTCAGCATCTTTCTCGCTAGATACTCAGAGTCTCTCCTCAGCACATGTCCAAACCAACGCAATGTTGTCTCTCTGACTTTTCCTACAAAAAAGTCCAACTCGAGCTGTCCCTCTAATAAACTAATTTCTGAACCTGTCCATCCTCGTCACTCCCAATGCAAATCTTAACATTTTGAGCTCTGACACCTCCAGCTCTGCTTCCTGTCTTTTCGTCAAGGCCACTGTCTCCAAAGCATATAACCAAACAACATAGTCTCACTTCCATACTGCACACATTCCCTTTCACTCTTGCTGGCACCTGCCTGTCACAAATCACTCCTGCCACTCTTCTTCATTCATTCTACCATGCCTGCACTCTCTTCTTCACCTCTGTCACACTTTTCGTTGCTTTGGACTGTTGAACTCCTCCACCTTTGCCAGTTCTACTCCCTGCATCCTCACATTTCCACTGTCCTCCCTCTCATTAAATACACCTAGTTAAATATTTTAATAAGTTCTTTAAAAGGGGCATATAATACATGCATTTTAATAAGAAACTTTGGTATGTCCAGAATTCGGTTGCCCACCACTTCACCCAGTCTCAGACTATGGAACATATCGCCCCTGTTCTCAATGAGCTCCACTGGCTTCCAGGCCAGCAGCATCTTCAGTTCAAATCTAGCTTAACTTCTAGTCACTCCTTCAAACGCTGCCTTCTCTCTACTGATTCCGGTCCCTTGTCCAAGAAAATCCAAATAGTGCTCCTTGGGTAACCGTACCATTGCTGCTGTTGCCCCACCCCCTGGAACTCCTCCCCTAGTGACATTAGAAACTCCTTATATCTCATCTCTTTTAAACACACTCTTGAGACCTACATTTTCAAATCATTGACAGTGTTCTATTGTATTGTTCTGTGTGGTGATTGTGCTGTTTTGCTATCATCTTGTTTGTTTGTTTTTTTTTTAACTTTTGTAAAGCAATTCTGAGGATTTATAAAAGGTCTATATATAAGTAATAGTAGTAATTATAATAATAAAAAATAATAATAGATAGATAGATACCACATACCAGGAGCACCACACAATACCTGCCACGACAGCGTGTTTGAGGTTTGACCAGGCTATGAGCGGGGTGGCTATACATCACGGTTGGGAAGCTCACGCACTCAAGTAAGGAGGCCTATAAATAATTTTGAAATAACCGTTATTTAATTGAAGGCAGAGAAAGAAGACGGCAACAGCTGCAGAACTGCATGCATATGTCTATATGCTGTTGATTTGTTGCTGTGATTTTGAGAAAAGGCTATATAAACTAAACAAATTACTACTATATATTCCTTTATAGAGAAATAATACTAATTCAGATTGCAGGGAACTGTTTGTAGTTGAGGCTCTTTTTGTGTAATTCTTTGTACCATTTTGTTATCCTTAAATTATCTTAGTAATAGCTACATTGTATCTTCTGTAGCCTTGTATTAGTTTCCTTTTGTAATATTTCGGGTCTGCAACCAGTGGACCCAGGATTCAAACGCAGCTCACTGGCGGCAAAGTGGCAAGGATATCAGTGAGTAATCTAGGAGGCAGAGAGGATGGAAGTGAACAACTCTATCTACTATGTTTGCTCAAAAAATAAAATAAAATTAGGATAGAGAAAAAATATAAAACACTAAAGACAGGAAAAAGAGGGTGATGCAAAGAGAATATATAGATAAAAAAATAAAAACAGAGAATCCAGTGAAGAAAAGAAATAAACACAAAAAGAAAGGAAGGTGATTGGGGTAATTAACCAAATGGAAAGTAAAGGCATCAAACAGATAGTACAAAGCACAATGATGCTTTGTATTAACGGGAAGGCGAGAGAGAGAAAGTCGAGAAGGAGGAGGTTGTGAACAATCTGTCTGTCTGGGTCTCATGGTAGAGGAAGGGGAAGTCCTTTTTTTTAAATTAAGGTTTTTCCTAACACCGTATACAAAGTACAATTAATTATTCTATTTATAAAATAATTGTTACTACTATAAATCAATTATCAACTATCAATTATTAATTGAATAGATTATTGCAGATAAATAAATACACATTTGCTTTAAATGTTCCTTCTAAAAGCCTCATGTCTCAGCTGCTTTAGTAACACATAAGACACTCAGAGGAGCTCAGATAACTGTTTAGGACCCTGTACTGCTGTCTGCTTCCTTTATTTCACCTGATCATAAAATAAACTGAATTTGTGCACGTAAGACAAAATACACTGCCAAATAACTCTAAAGCAGTGGTTCTCAACCTTTTTTGAGCAAACGCCCCCTGACCTCATCATGAGCCTCTTGACGCCCCACACACACACACACACACACACACACACACAAAGACAAAGAAATAGGCTATTATCATAATTGACGGATGAAGATTATGAAAATATATGGCCTAATAATAACAATAATAATGAGGATGATGATATTTATGGTTGTTTAAGTGTTGTCTTTGAGTAGCTTTATGAAAACTATGTTTGAAGAGCGACGCAACCGGTTTTTTCAGGTGCACCCGCGCCGCGTTGAGTTTAAAACATCTCAACTTTTCAGAATGCCGCAAGCGCACCGCGGGTCATGATTCAACCAATTAGCTTCCTCGCCTTTTCCGTTACACTGACGCCTCAGCAGAGACACAGCAGAACAGAACACAGAAACAGGTTCACAACAGAAGCTCTGTTTGCTGATGCTGTGGCCCCCCATTAGCGTCTGAGCGCCCCCCTCTCAGCTGTCTCATTCTCAACGCCCCCGAAGGTTTTCAAACGCCCCCAGGGGGGCGCTACCGCTCCTGTTGAGAAACGCTGCTCTAGACACACAAACGGAGACCTGCACAATCTGCAAGTCGGTGTTAAAGTACAGTGACAGTACCGGCGTTCTGCACGGCATCCGCTAGCTCACATGGCTAACGCTAGCTAACATGGCTAATGCTAGCTAATATGGCTAATGCTAGCTAATACGGCTAACACTAACACTGCAGGGAGTCGTCCTGCTGCATTTTAAACTGTTCCCTCTCAGACAGACACTTACATTTACCAGAAAATTCAGGGTATCAGCTTTGTTTTGTTTTGTCTTGTTTAGTTTAATTGTGGTGTTGACTGTTAATGTTACAGAGAACTTTTAATAAAAGATGCTCAGAGTTGCACACCCCTGTTCCTCCGCTGTGTGTGTGATGAGTCATGAAACGACTAGTCAACTCGACTTCGACTATCCTGACCGACTAGTCGACTTGAAAAAATCTGGAGTTGTTAATGCCCTAATATATATATAATATATATAATGACAAATAAAAAAAACTGCTCACAAACGACTGAAATGAGTTCTTAGTGCACATACAGCGTTGTCCTCCAGGATTTCTCTAAATCCACCTCCTCTAGAGCTCCGGTGCTCTTTAATGGCAGATCCGAACGCCACGCTGGTCATTTCATAACATCAAATCCTCTTTCAGCAGAACTGCTTATTAAATCCTATATGACATTTCATCAAATGAAAAATCAGCCCGAATCTGTTCCCTGCATCAAGAGCGGTGGGACCTGGTTTGGGACGGAGGGATTTAAGTAAGTGGCCTCTGTTTTTGGGAGGTGATGAATGGATGGAGGCCGTCCGGCTACTTAGTAACATTGTTACGGTGCGGCGGTTTCCACTGATCACAGCAGAACACCACGACTTCACAAAGAGTCACTCCATGAAAAAATCAGCAAAGTGCAGCATTATTTTTTCAAAGACACCGAAACGTCCCTACGGCCGCCGGCATGAACCGCAGCATTAAAGAGCCGCTGTCCTCCGCAGAGGAGACCCGGCGCTCCGGTGAAACACACCCTGCATTTACGACACACTGTGTACGTTTAGTCTCATCCTGTTGCTGCTATTTGCTCTTTTCGTGCATTTTTTTTATTGCAGTTTGCCTCATTTTTTGCATTTTTTTTGCAACTCTACGGCTAGAAAACAGCATCTAATACTGTATTAATGTACAACAACAAAACAAAAACACTTTCCAAGAAAGTAAATACAACATAAAGGTGAGATAAGATGAGATAAGAAAAGAGATGAGATAAACCTTTATTAGTGTCACAGTGGTAAATTTGCACTGTGAAAGTGGGCAGAACGAAGGTAAGAGCAGCAAAACAGTAGAATAAAAATGATACAACAAAACAGGACAAAATAAAAGGTACACTTCACAACTACTCCAAAAACAATATACAGCAAATATGTGTATATATAGCCTATATAAGTATGTGCATATGTCCATAGTGAAGATATATAGTATTTATTTATTTACTTACTCATCTGTATGTTATTGAATGTTAGTCTCATTTTATTCTTGGCACAAACACAGTCACTTTTCATGAACACTTTGTTACTTTGTTAGGTATCTGTTACTTTGTTAGAGTTATTTTGTTATTCCCTTTGCACTACTACTACTGTTCTTTTTTTTAACTCTTTATTGTCTGTCTTTATTCCTCTTGTTGCACTGAGCATGTTTATGACAAAAGAATTTCTCTCGGGATGAATAAAGTTCTTTCCTATCTTATCTTACGAACACTGCGGGTGTATATACAGGTTCACACTGGAGTGTCCTCAGCTGTAATAATGTAACAAGACAAACTGTGCGTTGCTCACAGTGATATTTTACGCCTAAAAATGTTGCCCCAGAAAAAATGCACATTGTATCAGAATATTGCACAGAAGAGGAACGGTGTTTGGATGTGTGTGTGTGTGTGTGTGTGTGTGTGTGTGTGTGTGTGTGTTTTACAAGGAGAACGGACAGAATTTTGCACACAGATGCTACAACAGTGGTAAACGGCACAGATGCACCTGAAAGTAATTTCAAGCTTGAAAGCCTTTAACCGATAATTAATACCTTGCTGCAGCCGATACCAACACCAATAATTCTTTATTATTTTGCACAGCAATTTATGTATGAAGTGTAGCGACTGCATCACAGGTTCAAACGAACATACAGTAACATCATATACAGAAATGCTCTATAAAACTGTAGAACTGAAACTGATTGTGTAGATGTTTAGCACAGTTTCAATGGTGGTGAATTTTAACATTAAGACTCAAGCCCAGGGCCACTGTGGTGTGTGTGGTGGGGCCATGATGTCGTCCACTATTCTGTCCATTTTACAGGTCAGTTACAGTCAACTACCCGCACTGATCGTAAGAATCAGATCTTCCTGTTTATCAACAAATAACACAGGTCCACAAAACCACAACACACTTTTCTAAACCAGTTTTTCAGTTTCTTTCAGTCACATCATCTTTCTGAATTATGAGTAATATTAGATCTGCAATAGACTTGCATGCAGTTTTTATTAAACCAGCACCAATCAAGTAACTGTTTCAATATTTTCAGTGTGAAGTCAGATAGACTCACACTGTGGC
>JBBPCY010000023.1:5854007-5896714 GCA_037974405.1 Brachyalestes nurse
AGGCGGTGATCAGTATACTGGTGGTGCTGAATGCTGAGTGGTTGGAACTCCTTTATCTAGGCTCCATGTATCTTTAGACACTTTACAGCCTGTCAGTAAAACATTTGTTCACATTTCTTTCATTTAATCTCCTCAATGTGACAAAGATCAGACAGTCTGCAAGAAAATAGGATTTTTGTACCAACATGGAGATTCCAGGCAAAATATGAAGAAATGAGGGGGATCAAGACTTTTGCACAGCACTGTATGGGTTCATGTAAATTTATCCTGACCGTTCAGCAGGACTCAAATCTGTGACAGAACTCAATGACCCATTTTCGCTGCCGGAGTGAGGAGCGAGCCCAGGGATTACAGAGGTGACGAACAGGGTAAAATAGGAAAAACTGCCCGGAATTAGAAAAGGTTTTAAATTCGAAAGTCACCCCACTATTTCAGTCCCTCAGATCCGGCCCCCGGGGCCGTGCGGTGTCGGACACGCTCCGCGGACACCACTGACCTTGGGTGTGGTATTTTTACCCCGGTAATCGTCCCCCTGCTCTGGAGGTCGTGCTCAACCTGACGGACGGTTCTGAGCCGACACACTTTCTGATCCTTAACACCCCCCCCCCTTTACCGTCATGGTCCTCCCCGCCGCTGACCCATGCCTTTGCCGGAAGGGTCTTTTAGAACTTTCCATGAATATTAAAGCATGGAGCGCGTAGGACGGCCCCCCGAGAGACCCGGGGTCTCGCACGCGGAACCGCTCCGATTTTTCCTTTTGTAGAATGATTATAAATACATTAAAGAGCCCATACTCCTCATTTCTGCTGTGTTTTCTTTCCTGAGGTCACAACTAATTTATCAGGACTTGCATGATTAGGATCTGTGGCTCTGAATAGGATGTGTTCCTTTAAAGGGTCGTTATAACATATTCCCACATCTCATATTCCATCATGCTGTATTCCCTTATTCCATTTTCCCACATGCTATATTCCCACATCCCATAATCCCACATCCCCGTTTCTCTATAAAGCTCTTCCAACATTGCCTTAAAAATCACTGCACCAATGATGTACTTCGTTTATTTTTGTTTTTTGTATATCGGGATGTCATATTTTTGCCATACCATCCCCCATAACTGTACACTGACCGTAACTGTCCGGTTCTGTCTATTCCGCAGCTCCCGAGTGTTATCCTGGAGGGTACCGGACATTGAGGAACCCGTACCGCAGTATAGACTTCGACTCCACAGAGCTCCAGAACACAGCCATACAGGATCTGATCTGCGACCACTCGCTGGAACCGGGATGGTACCGCTTTAGCATCAACAACAAACCTGCCGAGATGCCCACCAGCTGTGTGGAGGTGAGGAAACCTGATCCGAGTTCCTATTGCACTGCAAAAACTTCTGATCTAACAAAGACTTGGAAGCTTATTTCTAGCCAAAGAAGTCTTCTTGATCTTGTTTTGAGAATAATATACTATATAAGAGCAGATTTGTAAGATTATTTAGTTTGTTTTAAGATATTTTTTTCCTATTTCAAGAAATCTTACCAAGTGTAAATATCTTACTGCACTGGCAGATAATTTTACTTGTTTCTAGTCTAAATATCTAAATATCTAAATATCTAAATGTCTAAATACACCTGTTTGCCTGGTTTGTTTATCTTTAGGCTGTATTGCTGTTGTATTCGGTATTCCTGCATATACATTTATTCTGAGTCATACTTTACATCCTATTATTAAAACAAAGCTCAAACCATCTACTAATGGTTGGTTTGAATTCCTAAGTGTGGTTAAAGTGATTCAACAAATGTAAATAGTAATGATCAAAAAATAATTCACATCCATTTTTAACCTCATCAGTTCATAAGTTCAGAAACATATTTTTAATACATCAGACATCAGTAACCTGGCTACAGTTATTTTTTCCATTTTCATTTATTTTGTGTTCTGTATTTAGTGTATATGCTTTTTCAGCACTTACTTAATGAAAATCTTTATGTAACTCACGTATCGCAGAGCACAATATGGAGTGATTCTATGTCTGTTGGTATAAATTGTCCTAATTGTGATTGCAAACAAATAGGTTCATTGTCATTTCAGCCAAATACACTGTACAAAATGAAACAGAACAGCATTCCTCCAGAGCAAAATACACTCAAAGACCCATGCACTTGCTCCTGATGGTGTGTATTCATGGCTGTGTCTTATGTTTTTGATGCTCACACAAGCGACTTCTAGTAGCTCCCCTTGTGTATAAACTTCCAACAGGGTAACGAGTGAGTAAAAGAGTTCCACAGCCACATTGTGTTTTAAAAGTTTAAAGTAAAAAACAGAGTGTTCACTGTTCTTGATGAATTCAGCTACAATCAGACTGTATGTAGATTTTATATATTTAAAACTTTTGCAACTCATCTGAGCAGTGTGCTTATAACTTTTGTCAGACACTATGTTGCTCTATACTTTAGTATAAGTAATGCTTATAATAATTTAGCAGTATTAGAGAACAATATATATATATTATTGAGTATTTTTTAGGAATGTATATCACTTCTTTTACTATAAATATTGCAAGATCAGATCTGGTTAGGGTGGACTTAACATTTCTCTGGTGAGTTAACCTAAAGTCTCTGCTCTTCTTTACTTCGCAAAGCCTGCACAGAGACCTTTACTCAGTGCTCTACACTGATCTGTCAAACTCCCTCCATACAGACCAGCCTCCAGAGGGTTCCACTGTCGAAGCAAATCCGTACCTCCACCTAGCTGATTGCAAATGGAAATATAAAAGCCTGCTGCTCAACAGCCCCATTAGCACAAACAAAATTCTGTGGAGTTCAAACTCCAGCATGCCACTGGGATTTGATTACAACTGGAACCCTCACTTCAACTCTAGTGTGTAAGCCATGTGTGAAAAATAGAGCCAGCTCAGGGGCTGATCAAGTCCTAGTGCACAATGGAAGTGCCTAGACTCCCCTTTATGAACTGGCCATTGATCAACTGAAGTATATGTAATTACAATATGAGTCAAAATTCAATCGCTGTACATTAAGAAAGATTGTTTCCTTGTGAGCCCTGAACGGTCAATAGCTATCTCCAAATGAAGAGGTATATTATTGACCTTGATGAACAAATTGCACAGCTGACCCTGGTGCCATTATTTTCTCTTGTGTCAAACCCTGATGTTTCTCTTTCTCCCTCTACAACTGTGAATGTGTCCAGACTATGTTAGGTCTGCCTCTGCTGTGGACTCCCACTGGCCTGGTCAGAGCCTACAGCACAATGCTTTGTTCTACACAAATAGGAAATAAAGAGACAGCAGGCCAGTTTGAAATGCTTTCAAGATGCAGTTAGCAGCTTGGCTAAATCTCGTTTCTGTCAGCTGAGGTCAGGAACACTATAGTCGACCGCTTCAGTGGTCATTTTGCTGAGATCTGTCACATCTTTGAAAAGATAGAGAAGATACACTGTGCAAATTGGTGTCCTCAAGGGAAAGATCTTGCATGTGCATCTGTGACTAGGCCCACACTCTAATGGTTCTTAATGAAGCATTGTTACAGAGAAGTGTTTCACTGCTAATGCCTCAATTATCCAACAAAACACATGTGCAGTTTACATCCATAAAGGTTATTTATATCCTGCCCTTTACTTTCTCCTCACAGGTAGCCAGTGGAAACATGTTAACACAGGCTACGCAAGGAGAGGCATGTGGTTCTGCTTGTCTGACCATAAAATAAAGACATTAATCATATTTTTTGACTTAATATTTGCAATGATTCCTGCAATGATTTATTCATGCCTCTCTTAGATCAGACTAAGAAAGTATCATCCCTGTATGTCAAAATACAGGGAAACTGTAAAATAGCTTGATTATTATCTCAGACTTATGTTAATCAGCCAGTGATAAGTGCTTGAATTTGTATTCGAAATCAGTCTGGGGCCGGTAACTCAGCAAGCCATCAAGCGAGCATCCTCTCTTTCTCTATGCACTGAAAGAACGAGCAGCTAATTTTCTCTCTCTCTTTTTTTAAAGTCTTTACTCGTGCCAATAACTGAAGTGAAAAGGCCGAAAGCGAGGCCGACCTAAAATGAAAGGATCTTGTTTGGAGTGGCTCCTCTCCAGGAGATTTTCTCTAGGAGCTGCTCATTAGAGGTGTCCTCACCTCTGTCCTGCCTGGCTAGAGCCTCTCCTACCTAGGTAATGACTACACTTGCGAGCAGCAGGACCTGAACTGGACCTGTGGCCTGGAATAAGGGCCTTGGCACTCTAACAGCCTCCCATTCCCAGAGGAAGGGGCTGAATTAAGGTGGTCTTAACGGACGCTGGATTTAATGAACGATCCGTGTGCAACCATAAATAACCTTTGAGTCGACACAAACAAATCACTCAATGGCTCACTAATAGGGGAGAGATCTTTTTCGCCTCAGCAATCTGGTTGCATGCATGGTATACAAACAGGAGACCAATGAGTGAGGATGTGCCACTGAGAAGAGGAAATGAATGCACAGTCTGTAGTCTCGCATATCCAGATCAAACCTTCTGTGTTAATCATTTGTCCCAGCCATGTGTGGATGGACAATTAAAAGGTTTCTCTGCTAAATAGGAGCAGACTGCCAGTTTCCCAGTGATTGTAATTTGGTTAAGTTAATACCAATTAAATGGCCTGATTCCCTCATTTTTACTATCGGCTGGAAAATTAATCAGTTTTATATGACTAGCTGCTGGCAGCATTGCATAATGAGTGTGTGGTGGTGTCTTTTGGTGTTGGCAGACATAGAGCACCTGTCGGATTCTCGCACATTAGCCATGCTCCCACAGATAAACCTTATTAAAAGATTCCTTTTCTAGGTTTTACAAAAGGAACTTCCAGTATGATTTGAGCTTCTGTGAGAAGAAACTGCGGCAAGTGTGGCAAATTTATTTGACTCTCATTTTTTACTTTGGGAGTCTTAGCCTGGCTTGCTGTGACTGTGAGCTATTTGCATGCTTTAAAGTTGTGTAATATTACCGACCCATGAATTATGTAGGTGTGTTTGTTTAAAAAAAGTCTTAACTTTGAATTTTATGAAATATCTACCTTTTGAAATAACTGTTAAACGTTGCATATGATGTTGCTGTGGGAATATGAGAACATGACTAAAAGTCCATTATTATTGTATGTTAAATGTTACATTTTACCCTGCATTCCCCCATAGTGTAGATTCAGAAGGGTGAGTTGTGAATTTTTGGGCCAGATGGTGTGAGGTTTCTTTCTTAGTTTTGGAAGCAGGCCTGCTATTTGTCAGGGTGAATTGGGTAAACAAGCTAAATTCTATTAGTTCAATTGTACTAAGTCTAATGTAGTTTAAATAACACTGTTAAGGAACAGCAACTTCAATTGAATTTGGCTACCTTCCTGTCTATGGATTGTGTGTTTTGTCAAATTCATAGAACTCCTCTTTATTTTCTGACAGTCTTTTATGAAATGTTTGCATTGTTCGCCAGACATTCATATGCGCAAAGCGATTATGGTAAAGTTCAGTCAAGCTCAGCTTAAAAGAATGCCCATTTGTCAAGAAATAGGAAAAGGCTTGTATGAGCCATATGTGTTGCTGCTGTTTGTGTTGGTGATATCCTGAAAAATGTCAATTTGCTGCATGTTAACAAGTCAGGAAAAATGAGCTGTTCAGTAACTACATCAACAGTTTCTTTCAGATGAACCATAATTCATGGTTTCACTGCAGACCACTCTGTTTTTCAGTTATTTATAAACAAAAATGTTTAATATTTTGTTCATTGATCCAGTGGGCAATGTGCAGAAATCGTAAGATTTCATTTACCTACTGAACGTGACAAGCATTAGCCATTTATCAGTACAAGCAAATAGATTCAGCTTATGGGTTTGTTGAGTGTTGTTCGGTGTTATCCCTTCTAGCTGTAAGCAGTGCACTTGGCAGAATACTAAAAAATAAAGTAAATGGACTTTACTTCATGGTAATAATGTGCTACAGACAGACATTCTTGTCTACTGAGAAAGGCCCATTGCGAGGCTCTGAAAAGCAGCAGCACACCAGTTATATGGGAGTCCAAATTCCTTGCTACACTTTTAACAGTGAGGTCAAGGGGTTTCACTGACCATTAGCATTGCTTTTGGACATTAGCTCATGACCTATGGTCTCGTATGTAATGCCAGCTGTTGTACAAAAAGGAACTTCACCTTTTTCAGCAGTTCATGTCCTCTAGTGATTGATTCATGTAAGGCCAATGAACCGTTTGTTTCCATGGTTTCAATTTAGCATTTAATTACAGTAACATTTTACCATAAAAAAATGAAGGAGAAGATAAGCCGGTGGAGATGACTTAGGTGTGGGTCACCAGTTCACCATTTAAAAATCTAATTGTGTTTCAGATTGAAGATATTTTAAACTGCATTTCAAGCATTAATTAAGTCAGAGTATTAGATCCAACAGAAATATATCTGCCCCAACAACTTGAATGTAGAGGTCCTTGTGCAGCAGACCACTAATCAAAATGAAACTTTCTTTCATCTCTCAAATGTTTTGCATAACATATCACGCCCCTAACTAAATCGTTTTCTTTTTTTCATTTACTAGTGATGTCTGTAATCTTTATGCTAAATTGGCAGGGAAAATATAGACAGAATGAATCATTCTCCCTGCTGTATCTTACATGCGTCTGTCACTTAAGTCTATTCACATCAACGGACAACTCTCGCACAGCAATTTACCGTACATAGATATTCTACTTGTAGCTATTTAGGGGCACCTTTCACTACATCTTGTACTTGTGTATAACTGTATATGTGATAAATAAAGAATCTTGAATCTTAAATCGAGCCTCTAAAATGACTTGTGTTCCAGTGTGGGGCAATGCTGTAGTCATCCCTTTTATCATAGAACTTAACATATGTTACATTTTTGCTTTTTAGTGAATCCAGAAAAGTTTCAGTTCAGTCTTTCAGCATATTCTCCTCATGAATAGCCTATGCACAGTCATTTCCCATGTGTGAGAGTATTGCTCTATTCAGTCTTTCTATAGCTGTAATGAAATGATTAACAATTATTTCATAAACCATAAACCTTGTAGAATTTCTTTTGGTCATTTGGGCTCAGTTTTTAGGTAAATACAGAGAAACCTTTTCTCTCTTGCGTCATTAATTGTCTCAGTAACGTTTTGAGCTAGAGCCTGAATTTCCAATGTGAGCCTTAGCAAGGCAAAGCCGAGCTATTTTACTCCCCACAATGATGAATCTGAAAGCAGAGAAATCTCCATGAGAACGATATGTCCCTCTATTTCTCCCTTCACTGCCACTCAGGAGCAGATTTCATATCAGTGTATGCAAATAGATTAATCTGGCTTCACTGGAGCAGACAGAGGAGGAAAGAAAGGAGCGAGTTTTGTAACGCGTGTTGGCATATCTTACTATTAAAGTAACCCATGGAAACATTGATTGAACATCTAGGAATAAAACGATTTAGTATACTGGCCTGGGTCTGATAAATGGGAGCTGGCATTTTTATTTTGTGTCCTTCACAGTGGAGCACACAGGACAGAAACGCACTGTGTTGTGTTTTGTGTTCTGTACAGGCAGAAGGTTCCCTTGGTGAGAGATACAGAGAAGTAAAAAAAGTAAAATAAAATAATACCCAAGGCATAACCATTTAACTAATGTGACCACCAAATATGACTCCTCCCAGCTGCTTAGTTGATGAGCCTTCACTCTATAGAACAATATGCACGTTTCTGTCTTCAGTGTTGTTTTCTGCTCTTTTTAAAGTTCTTATGTCTTTTCCCCCGTTTCAGTGTGTATGTCTTTGTTTACTTTGCTATGCATCTGTCTGCCATGTGAGTCTTTGATCTAGACCTGCCTCCTCTTCAGTGTTTCAACCCGTGTCTTGTTCCTGGCTCCTGCATTTACAGCATTTAGCAAATTTTATCCAAAGCGACTTCCATTTCCTAACTACAGGGGGCAGTCTCCCTGGAGCAACTTGTGGTTAAGGGTCTTGCTCACCTACTGCTGAAGGTAGGATTCGAACCCATGACCCCATGGTTCAGAGGCAAGTATCCTACCCACTGAGCTACCACCACCCCACAAGGGTTCACAAAAGAGTAAAAAACGACACTGTCTGGGTGTTCTCATTTCCTTTATGAGTTTATATACCTCTGTGTTTCAGGTCATCTTTGGGGATGCTTTGTAAAACTTTCTGTTAGAGCTCCTATTATAAACCTGTTTGTATTACTTTAGGGTCTACTTTGGTCATGTCTTTATTAAACCTTTTTATGTTCCTATGGTGTCTGCCATGCTTATGTCCTTATGAACCTTTGGATCATCTCATGTGCTACCTTGGACCCCTTTTTTATGTTTAATTTTGTTTCTTGTCTGTTAAAGTGGGATCCTGTTTGTCTCAGCACAATCATTACAGTTTCCACTGCACAATATGCATCAGTCCTTTGCATGTGGTGATTCTATTTTGTGTTGCTTTGAATAAGGGAGTTAGTTAAAGGTTAATGTGTTAGTGAGGTAGTTAAAATGAGTTGGGGGAAAAAATTGAATGTGCAAATATAGTCCTTCAGCCAAGACATGTTTTGTTTACATCTGTAACTTTGTTTTGGTTCTATGAGTCTAATAAATAATAATAAATAATCTTATTCTTTACCATTCAGCACTGTGCTTACTTATGCAGTTTCTGACACTATACGACACACAACTGTCTATAAAAATGGATGTATGTCAGATAGTTGAACACTGCAGTAAAATACTTCTTTAATAGACCACTTGTGGCCATTTTTTAGTTTACAATATGTCATGCAGTACAATGTTGCTGTTGGAGCCAAACCTCATTTGTCCAAAAAGTTGCTTGACATGTTCTTTTGTCATTTTGGAGCTTTTCTATTGGTCCTTCCATGATGACAGTTTAACACAGAGTAAACCTCAGCTGGCATTTCTAAATTAGGACAAAAGAACAAATTTCCAAAATGGAGCCTATTACATCTTGTCAGGGTTTGAAGCAATTTTTATTCATTGCTGTCTACCTCAATATTCGACTTTTTTTTGCACATTTTTTGCACTGCTGCTAAAATACAATATCATACTGCATTAATAGAAACTAGTTGTCAGTTACACTGTATATTGTCTTGCCCTGTAATATTGTATTGTAGCTGCTGAGTTCTTCTTGCACTCTTTCTCTTTTGCCCTCTTTGCACTCTGGGTATTCCCATCCCTGCAGTTATATAGTGTTGTGGTGTTCTGTTTTTAGTTCTTTGTGATGGTAGACTGGGATGGTAGACTGAAATCTGGCCCCACACTGACAAGCCTCAAGTAGTGACTTCCTGATTGTTGGCGACTGAAAATCCATTAATAAGAGAATGTTCTCTTTTCCCCACCCCATCAGTCTTTTTCTCATATAGTTTTTTTTATGCTCATTAGTAACTCAGTGATACCTGATATTTCATAATCAGTGATCATGCCTCACTATCATTTCATTTGAATACCAAGCAGTTTAAACCATCACTAGATCGAGATTCATCACTTCTTTGCATGAAGATGTTGACTTCAACATATTTTTCTCAAAATAGTGGGCTTCCTTCATGGAAGTGAAACAGAAATCAGAAAAACAGTAAAAGCGGTACTGAAAAGAAAAATTGTGCCATGCTCACTGTACAAGAAAAAATTGAACAGGAAAATATTGAAGAAAAATGAAAGAATTAAATATTTTTAAAAACCCACATATTATGTACAGAAGGTACTAACAGAAAGTAAACTTCAAGAAAAAAACAATTCTTGATTGAAAGACTAAAATATGATGATTTTGAATATAACAACAAAATATCTGGCAAACCTCTTGAAAGGAATAAAGAAAAAAATATACTCAACATTAAGGATGTGGCAATCAAGCAGTCACCCAAAGAAATAAAGGAATGCCAAGAATTTAAAATTATATCAACCAATTACACACACCTACCAATGAACCAAATTCAAGAGATATTAACTCTTTCCTCAGAAGTATAGAACTACAATGACTTAATAAGAAGCAAGCATATGAACACCATTATCATTTGTATGAACCTTGTACACAATAAGATTGCAAACAACAAACCTCCAGGTCCTTTTCTGCTGACTTTCCTGCTGAGTTCTTCAAACACTTTTGATATAAATTTTTACCACTGTTTTTCAGAATTGTACGTAACATTTTTCAGAATTGTACGTGTAGCTTCAAGGATCCCCCACATATGAGCAATGCTCTTATCTCAGTACTACTGAAATCCAGTAAAGACCCAACTCTCTGTTGTAGTTACCACTCCTTATTGCTCATTATCACCGATCTCAAAATTACCATTAAAAAATTGCCCTCCTGAATTGAAACAGTGACTCTATCTCTGATCTGCTCAGACCAAAATGACTTCCTCAAAGGTAGGCATTCATCAAATATGATGCACAAATTATTTAATCTAATTACTTTTTCAAAACAAAAAATGAAAACAACAATTTTATCACTAGATGCAGACAAAGCATTGGGCAGAATAAATTCATTTTTTTAAACACTAATCAAATTTTGAATACTATAGAATACTATACAGCTTACTGTTTGCAACTGTTGTTACTAATGCCTTAACATCACAGAGTTCAACACTGCACAGGTGAACCAGACAATAATGCCCAATCTCTCCATCGTTTTTCTCCCTACTCATTCAACCTCTTGCTGCTACAGTGCATTAAATCTGTCAGTGGCCAGGTTGTACGTTGATGAGGTTATTTGGTACCCTTTTTCTTACTACAGACTTCCACCAGGTCACAATATGGGACGGGAATGGTCTCCAAGTCGACCTAGAGGGCCTCAGACACCCCTGGGCACGTCCCAACCTTCACTTTGAGAAAGCTTGTGACAGGTTGGACCCCACTGAAGTATTTTTTGTTTAGTCCAAGAAATGAGTGGGTGGTGGTGAAGGAACCAAGGAAATCTAAGTAGAATTGGTGGAGAGGTGAGAGTGGTGACATAAAACTGTTTTTTCTTGGTGCTGATTAATAGTGAGGGTTAAGGGTTGGGTTTGATGAGTAATAGGACTGTTGGAGATAGTCTGACCATCAATTGCGGAGATTTTAATAGGCCAGGATAATGCCTCTGACCCCACACCCAGCTGGGCAGCAAAAGCCTGATCAATAAAATTCCCGCAGCACCTGATTCCTCAAACACTGCGTAGATGAACCATTGCTGGGCCAGCTGAATGTGGGTCTGGATGATGAAACGGGAAACGGAGGGTTGGGTAGATGATTCACTGGTTCACTGGTCTGTCCGTTTCCAGGACGGAGAGGGCAGGTGGCTCAATGACATTTTGGGGAGGCGCCGTAGGTGCAGTGACCTTTGCGATAACACCAGTCTCTCTCCTCGGGAGTCAGAGAGGCGCACCCTAACTGCATGGGTTCCCCACAGACTCTGGAGTGGTCCTCCGAAGGAGATGGAGAACTGACCAACACATAATCCACGGGAGAGGGAACGAAGAAGCTAGCACGAGCCCGTGAAGCTTGAGGTGGGTTGGTGTGAGGGGTTGGCTTCGAGCGAAAGCTGGAACTCTGGATATGAATGAGCCACATCTGTGTCTGCCTGCCCAGTGAGAAGGGAGATAAGAAGTGTGATCCTTGCCCTGTCACTGGCATACCTAGAGGGCTGAAACTCGAAAATAATGTCAAGTTTCATTAGGAAAACATCCTATCCCCACCATCCCACTTAACAGACATAGTAAATTTTGGTTCATTATGGGGAGGGAGAGACCAGGCTGCAGTTTGTGGAGCCGAGTGTGCAGAAGCCAGCTCATGACAGACTTTCTTGAGCATGGTGACATGCTGAGTAATCTCAGCTCGAGTCGCAAAAGACTGCTGCAGGCTCACCACATCTCTACCCAACCTGTCAATCACTGCTGCCTGCTGAGTCACGGTCTCACACAACACTGGAAACTCCACTGGGTTCACAGGTACTGGGTGCTCAGGCATTCTGTCAGGGCCCAGTGTAGCATGGAGAAGAAACCAAATACGAGAGGTAGTCCACACGCTTTTATCTGAGAATGCGTATACATTCCTGCCTGGAATCTGCATTCTCATACACACAGGATAGTAAATACCGAAGTACTCACGGTTCGGAAGAGAGCTGGGTCTGGCAGGGTGAGAAATGTTGACTCAATGTCTGAGCAATGGCTACCTCCTTACCTTGGCTTTTATACTATGTGACGCGCATCATTTCTGACCCCTCTTGCATGTTACATGACACATGTTGTGACAAAAACAACAACATCTAAGGAATCAAAACACCCATCAAAAGACTAGCTTTTAAAATGATGATATACTTCTTTTTTTTGCAAGAATCATCAAACTCTATATGAGTGGCAATTGGGCTAATCATTTTTTGCCCCCAAACATTCTGACTTCACTGTAAGGCCTCGTTCACACGGACGTTTGAATCTTGAATAAATGAACGCGCTCTGAACGCCATAGGCGTTTTTGTAGCGTTTTGTTTCTGCACTTGATTGGCATTACACTGGCATTCGTTTGACGCTGTTTAACGCCAGCCTGTAGGCCAATGTGTAGTTTCAAGTATTCACCTGTGGGGGCAGTAATCATTCTCTCCAGATTATCTACGTGTCGGGATTTGTAGTTTTACATTTACCTTCAAAACTTGATTTGTCGCAGTTCCTGGATCAGTTGAATCATGGGACATATTCGGTCCTTCAGAACGTCAACCGAACACCATGTAAACGCAGTACCAGCGTTTTGCTAGTGTTCATCAGGATTTCGGCAGAACTTGACGCCAAGAAAACGTTACATGGAGCGTTTTTTTGACGCCACCTGAGCACGCAGCCGACCGAGCGCCGGGGCTGAACGCACGTGTGAACACTGTGATTTACTCCAATGAGCAGAAAAATGGTCGGCGCTCAGTCCGCGCTCACCTGGCGCCACGAACGCCAGAAAAACGCCTGATTCAGATGTCTGTGTGAACGAGGCCTAAATGGGACAAATTTAACAAAATCAGGCATATTCTACCTATATACCCACCTTTCACTAGTCCAATATGTATTTTGGCATAAACATTTCTACCAGATCTGTTTTACCTAAATTTCACTCAGTTAATAAAAACATGACCTGAACTGCAGGATACATTTTTCTTTGTCATTATTTGGCAGATTAGCCACTGCAAAAATGTTCACATTAGTCAAGGTGAACACCTTTCTGGGCCTGCTGGTGTTAAGAATCCACATGAGGTTCTTCGTGATGTTCAGGGGAGAATGATCAAGTCTGCCCACTAGACCTGGGCGGTATGACCAAAAATTTTAATCATGGTATTTTTCACAGTTATACCGGTTTCACGTTATAGGACGGTATTAGAACACAAGTGGTATGGATTTTTCTTAAATGGTTGTTGTGCAGCAAAACAAAGATGGCATTGCAAACATGCGCAATTAAACATCAAGGTGCCAAATTTTCTTTTATTTTAGGTGATATAAACAAAATAAAAGTAATGTGTGGTTGGCCAGGGACTTAGTTCCTGTGCAGGAGGGGAAAGATGCAGAAAAGCAGAGTCTCAGAGTACACAGGAGTAGCACAGCACGCACAAGCTGATTTAGCACAGTTTTTACTCCTAAAATCAAATATAACTTGGCGAAAATGAATCTAAAACCCAGAATGAGCATCTGCCAGGTGTTGGAACTCTTCCCACTGGAAGATGAAGAAAATACCAAGGACAGACGGGGGTGGGGGGGGGGGTGACCGGGGGCTGAACCAGGGAGTGTGTGTTAGAATGTTTACGTTCTGTGTTTTTTAACTTTCTTTGTATGGTTTGCTGTGTTCTATATATGGAAATGGAGTCCACGTGAAGTACTCTGAGCTGCAGAGAGAAATAAAAATAGCAGCAGCAGACACCATGGTTCAGAAACCATGGTGTCTGCTGCTGCTATTTTTTTTTCTTGGGTAAAATATTTTTTCCTAATGTATCCACTATGCCGCTAAAGGCCAAAGACGCAAGTTTCTTCATAATTTCTTCATGAGATAAAAATGTACTTTTAGCCCTTAGTTTGGTCCCATTTGATCCTGTTGATGTTCAGAATCATAGACATAATCAGATTTAGGTGGCCTTAAACTAAACGGCAGGTATATTAATATTACTGTATATAGTTGTTTTGAGAAATTACATGCACAAAATAGCTAAAAATAAGAAATTGCATTAAAACACACTCCCTAAAAGTTATATTTTACGCCTTATAATTGACCGGCTGTTTATCTGACATGTCGCGACTCTCACACGGAGCGTGTTCTAATTAACTGTTCCCTACCCCCAGTGGTGCAACAGTGAAAAAGGTCCCCCTGAAACAGTTTCCAGCTCCGCCACTTTCCAAATGTTCTTTAGGCTATTTAAACAAATATTGGGGTATCAGAAAAATTCATATCATAACAGTAATAAAAACTGTTTTTCGGTACAGCACTACTGCCCACTTGAAGTGAAAGTGACCATTCTGTCACACGTGAACACACCACACCATACAGTGTGAACAGCACGAAATTATTCATCTGTATTTAACCCATTCACCAAGGGAAGAAGTGGGCAGCCAGGAACACAGCATCCGGTTCTTTTATTGGTTCTGCACCAATCCATTAGCTATTGCACTTCCTCTCTGTATGCCACCTCATCGTTTCTTACCAAAGTTGTGTCATTAGCAAACTTGATGACATGGTTTGAGCTGCGTATTGCTGCACAGTCAAGGTTCATCAACCTTAACAGCAGGTGGCTGAGCAAACAGCCCTGGGGTTCCCTGTGCTCAATGTGGTGTGCTTTCAATCCTAGCTGACTGAAGTCGCCCAGGCAGGAAGTCCAGGATCCAGTTGCAGTGGGAGGTGTTCAGGCCCAGCAGTCTCAGCTTCCCAATCCAAATTGATGACAAATTATGGTGTTGAATTCTGAGGTCTATGAACAGCATTCTCACATAAGTGTCCATGCATTAGGACTAGGGGAAGGGCAGTGAAGATGGCATCATCAGTTGAGAAGATATGCAAACTATAGGGAGTCCAGTAACTAGCCCCATGACTAGCCTCTCAAAGCACTTCATGATGATGGGTGTGAGTGCAACGGGGTGACAGTCATTGAGGCAGGATACAGATGGCTTCTTTGGCATGGGGTTTGATGGGTTCAAAGCACATTGAAACACCAGTGGTGCTCAGAGAGATATTGAAATTGTCTATGAGAACATCTGCCATGTCACTTGATCGGAAGGCGGTGTCTTGGGTTATCAGCTGCATGTGTACCTCCACAGTCATCCTCAGCTTCTGTTTGGGGCATGTGGTGATGGAGCCTGTAATGTCATCACTTGCTGATGTAGCCAGTCACTGACACCGTGTACTCCTCCAGGTAGGTTGCAAGAGCAGAGATGGTCCCTGGGGAATAGATCTTTGTCTCTGTCAGAATGGCCATTGTATGCATAATGAGCGGTCTGTATCTGGGATAAGCACTACGGAGATGAGTAGCCGAGGGGGGGTGGGGAGTCTCGGGATGGTATGCATCAACAAGGTTTGTGTCAACATGTTCACACCCCTTATCGCAAAGTCCACATACTGATGTTTTTTTGAATGATTAAAATCTCCAGTGACAATAAACAGTCAATCTCAGTTTGAGTTTTGGAGCTGATGGCTCCATAAAGTTTGGCCAGCACATTGTTTGGGTTAGCCCTGGGTGAGATGCACAATATAACCATTGTGATGAATTTGCGTGGTAAGTATATAGTCTACTTCTAACAATCACAATCTCCAGCATTCATGTACCATGGGCCAAGTGGAACATTAGCCTGTTGCTAATCTGGGTAGCTGGAGTCTGGTGTGCTGTCACTGAGCCACGTCTCCTTAAAAACAAAAACAGAGCAGTCTCTGCACTCACACTGGGTAGATTGCTGGAGTTGGGTGTAGTCCAGTTTATTTTACAGGGAGCAAACACTAGCAAGTAGGATGGTGGGTTATAGCTGACCGGCTAGCGTTAGCTTTTAGCTTAGACTCCACCCCCACACAGACACAGACACACACACACACACACACACACACACACACACACACTCACTCATATTACCCCACCAAAATCTGGGGTCCAGTGGTGATGCAAGGGCTGGGGTCGGTTTGCTGCACCCGATTCACCTGTTTGTTCTTCTTTAAAAGAAGACAAATATGTCTCCCTTTCTTTTCATGACGGTTTTAAGTGACCTTATGCACATTAAAATAATACTAAAATCTATTGTTACATCTGACAATCCAAATCTCCATATTTCAGTCCAATTTGAATCCCACTTACAAGTCCTAATATAATAACTGTTCCTTAAATCAACTACCAGCCTAAGTTACTAGTTAGAATATAGCTAGCCATATTCTTCTTCAGTAAATAGCTATGATTTCTTACACTTTTATGGCTGCAAACATGCTACCTGTATTTTGTGTCAATCATACGAAAGATTTAGATTCATTACATGTGGTCATTTTGAGTCTGAATCTGTAACTGAACTAAAGGATTTGAAATTGCTAAATGTTAACTCGCTGAACACTAACATTTGAACCAGTCACCCCTCTTAGCTTAGCAAATATATTGTAACTACCACACTGCAGTACAAAGCCTATGTGTGGCATGTATTACCGCAAAGTTGTAAAGAAAATGTTTGGATAAAACTGATCTTTCTTATCTGATTAGCAGTTTGTTATTGAGTCAAATTGTCAATATGTTTCCATACAGCGACTTACTTTTCAGGAAACCTTAAAACTTACTTTCACCACAGATCTGTCATAGCAGGGCCAGTTGCTTGCATTACTTTGAATTTTGAAAATATTGGCTGCATCCCAAACTGACTGGCACCACTGTACTAGTGTGTAAATTAGTACACAACCTTTAGTAATGCATTCAGGTATGCGATATGTAAAGTATGGAAGAGTGTGGTTTGAGACACATCTGCTTTCTCTTTTTCATTCTTGATTATTTCAACAAGAAGTGAAATGAATTGTCAGTCAGCATCAAAGTGCCAGTGATAGTGAAAGAAAATTTACTCTGGTAGCCATACTGGACACCCATCTGGATCATTTAGGGTAATTGCATAAATTTGATTTACTGCCAAACCATTCCTTTAGATGGTCAGTGTGCATGCAACTGACATCACATCATGCTGTCTCTAATAACTGAACTTCTGCCCGTGTAGACTATGTTCACCTCATTAACAGTCTTTGCTATGATGCACTTCAAAGGCCAGCAAAGCCCAGCATGCTTCTGATGAGGACTTTGCTAATAGGATGTAGAAAATGCTGCAGTAGCTTCATTCTGCTACTGTTACTGATTAAATTTTCCATCTTAACAGAATGCAGATTCAGTCCATCTGCCTTTCAACCTCTTCATAACTATACCAGTGTGTGTAGGGTCTGCATCTTTCCTGACACATGCAGAAGACAATTAGTAGATTGTTTTTTCTCTGTGCATTACATGGGTTAGAGGCTGGAAAGCCAAACCCTAAGCACAGTGCCTGATTGCCAGTTGGCTGGGAGCCATGAAATAACTGGTGGGGGAAAGCAGTCCTGAATCCATTAGCTTCAGGTCTGAGCCAGAATGGGCAATAGCTTATTATGGAGGGCAGGGAAAAAGCAGCATCACTCAGGGGGCTTAGCATGCTCTGTAAATGGGCATGGGGAGGTTGTTTATGTCGTTGTCTGTTCAGAAAAAAGATCATGCATGTTAGACAGGTGGGCACTTCAAAAGTGGACTGATTTATTTAAAGCTCGCCCACATGATTTTCATCTTAAGCACAAATCAGTGCCTGTTTAAGCAGAAGGAAAATGGCAAGGTATGGGGGGGGGCATGCTGAGGGCTCTCCATGTGTAATGAAATAAGCTCTGAAATGAATGTTTGCTTCTGATTACCACAGCACAGTGAAAATTACAGTTAGAGAAATTACTTGATGCATTTTAAACTAAAATTTACTTCTTTTACCATCAACATGGAAAATGGCTATTAGAGATGTCAGACTTGGTTTCTTCTGGACCACAGCTCTGGGGATATTAGGGTTTTCCCTTGTCTAACACCCTGAATTCAAGTTTATTAAGACCTTACACTAATTAGCTAGCGAGTTGAATCAGGTGCATTTAATGAGCCAGAGCTCTAAATTCTGCAGTGCTGTTGCCCATGAGGACTGGCATCTGACATATGAGCTATTTTGTGCTGTTATGAACTAATGGATACATCTCTTCTAGAAGTCTTCCTTGCCATCTAGAAAGTATAGATTATTTTCAAGCCTGTGTTACTTATTATTAATTAAAGAAGTGAATGGCATATTGACATAATTATTTAAGTTATAAATACAGAAAAAAATTTTATCACTCAAATATTATTCCAGCTTCCACTGCAGAATTCTTGCCTGGACTGTAAAGATTACGTTTGAAGTACTTGCTGTCCACTTGAAAGGTGAATTGCCCACCACTTACTAACAGCCATTTGTAGTTTTAGAATTCTGTTAACTCTATGTGTTGACTGTAAATTGATTTTACTCAGATAGCCTGTGTTCTGGGCCATGCTGTTGAAAATGTGAAAATGGCCGGCAGTGTGATGTCCTTGTCTCTGCGGGTTATTTTTAGTGCTGTTGACTGATGCTGGTATCCCAGAGGGCCGCCAGGCCTTCCATATCTCTGCAGTGGTTGTTAAACAAGCCTGAGTGAAGGCCAGCTATGGAGAAGCCCCTGGTCAGGAGAACAGCTTACCCACCACTGCCACCCAATTATCAAATGGCAGTGGGCCTGCAGCAGGAACTGAGCATTAGAGGAAGGGTGCAACCTGTTGAGGCAAGCTGTCAATTATCTCCAGGAGCCTGTTCAACCCAGCAACATGTGCCTCTCCCTCACTGGGCTAACTCCAAACACTGAGTGCTCCCCTGCACACACATACACCCCCACCCACACACACACACCTCACTGGGATTCATTACCTAGCCCTCACGTCTCTCTGTCTGATAATGAGGATTCAGCACAACGAAAACTGAAACATCACAAGCGCATACCTGTAGCTCTCTCTCTCTCTCTCTCTCTCTCTCTCTCTCTCTCTCTCTCTCTCTCTCTCTATCTCTCTTTCTCTCTCTCTTTCTTTCGCTCTCTCTTTCTCTCTTTCATATATTTGGCTTTCTGCCTCCTTCTTTTTCCCTGTCTCTTTCACTCTTCCTCTATTGCTTTTCTTTTCCTTCTCTGTTTTCTTCTTTCTATCTTTCTTTCTCATTTTTTGTCCTTCTTCCCTGCCATCCATCTGGTACTATGAGGGCAGCATGCGATCCTGTCTGTCTCCACAGTGTGTGACTACTTAACTGGAGGGAGGGACCTCTGCTGGAAATCACTCTTTTCTGTCTTTCTCCCTCTCTCCTTCCCTCCCTCCCTCCCTCCCTCTGTCTCCCTCTCTCTCTCTCTCTCTCTCTCTCTCTCTGTCTCTTTCTGTTTACTGTCAGACACTCATTTTTGTGCTCATGATTATGTTTTTGGGAGGGAGGGTTCTCTTTTTTCTTTCTCTAAAGTGCGGGAGTTGAGTTGAGGGAGCTGATTATGGATGTGGCATCTTGTCTGTGTTTTGTAATACCCTATTAATTACTTACTAAATGCCCAAAACACTATTTCTGTATGGGTGGGGTTATTGGAATTTTTTTCTTTGCTCACATTTTTCTGTATGCTCTGTATGTTCCAATAAAACTTCCACCAGACGATGTAGAATCCACTGAAAACAGCCCTTACAGAAGGAAGCTCCTTCACCAAGCTGTAGCCAACACACTCTTGCAGGTTCATAATTAGGTCTGGTATTGGCAATTTACCAATATACCAAAATATCACAATTGAACAGAAATTAACAGAATTTTTGTTTACTAGCTTGCAAATCTTCTACATTTGTAGTCCATACTCCACAATGATACGTGTTTATCACGTGGTAATATAATGTAACCACTTTAGGTCAAATTATTGCAAGCTACAGCAGAAGGTACTATAAGGTGTTTTAATTAATAATAATTTGTTATGATAAAGAATACACTGCAGTTATCTGTTAATTTCTTGATAGGTTATCTGTCTTAGATTACACCTATTCAAAGCATTCTGGCTGTTACTGTTATAAGAACTTCATTCTTAAAATTTTATTTATTTTATTTAATTTATATTAAAAATATAATTTCCTACTTTTAAAAGCTAGTTTATTCAGAAATATCAATGCACACATGAAAGTATCGGTTCACACATTACCTGTGTGTCTGTTCACAGGATATCACTCTACTGATTTGTTGAACACAACCCAACTGATTATGAACTTGTGACACTCTAGTACCAGGGCGAGGAGGATGTGGATGGACTGGTGGGGGATTAAGGGAATGTGTATGGGATTAATCCCTTAGGAGAACTACTTCAGGGTGATGAAGTAATTATACAGAGCATACTGACCAACATGATCCCAGCTCAAGGCATTAGTCACATCAGTGCTCCCCACTGTTAATTTAGTCTTCTCCTGACAATCCAGTGTGGTTTCATGAGTGAGGGTGGCTAATGAGAACTTTCTAAAGGTTAAGTAAACAGAAAGGAGGTGGAGGCAAGAGAGGGTAGACGAGAAGAGCAAGCCCAGCATCAGAGATGGATGAACAGATGACGCAGAGGACGCAGTGGGCAGCGCTGATGCTCCTCTTAGCCCATCGCGTCATCTGGGATTCTGACAGACCCACACTTCTCAGTGCTCAGCTCAGACTGTAGTGTAAGTCTTCTGTTCTCCTGTAGTCTGCACCCATCAAACCAACCACCCTGTGAGTCTTGAAGAAGAATATTTGTAATACCCTGGGCTGGGATAATATTCATAAAGACATACCTTTATACTATTAGTGTTTTGCACAAGGGGAAATCAGTAGACAAACTTGACTGTTTGTGAATTGTGGTCAATGGTGACAATCAATTTTGAGGACATCAGTAGCAATCAATTGAAATATTGATGCAGCCATACTTCTGAGCTTATTCTGCCGCCAGTATTTGAACGCCAATTACATATAGCCATTTGTCTGCTCACTCAGGATTGTGTATGGAACACCAAGGCCCTCCCCTTCTTCGCTAAAGCCAAACTGGAGTAGTGTACTAGCATCTGAGCTTGCGGGGCAGCAGTAGGGGTTCTTCACTAGGCTGTTTGTGCCTTCACACCCAGGCAGAATTCAAATTGATTTTTTTCCTTTTGCTACTGAAAGAATACAAAGCTCAACCCGTGTTGCTGACATTTCACTTCCAGCTATCAAAACAAGACCGGTAACTCCAGGGGCTCAAATTATTCTTTCTTTTTGGACACTGTTGTGCTACTGCAGGGCAATATTTTGTGTGCAGTTCGAGCTTGTAAAGATACTCCAAATAACACAGAAAAAGGGTGATTATAGCGCTATGTTGTGGTTCCTTCAGTGTACTTTGTGATGGACTTTGTAGACCATTGCAATGAAATTTCTCCAAGGATTTGTTCTTGTTTTAAGGCAATCTTGCTGTTATATGGTACATGGCCAGGAAAAGTCCTAAAATGCTACAACTCTAAGATGGATTAAATTGGATATTATTGAACCTGAGGTTGACATTGCTCTCCCGTTTTTTATGGTCTAACAGTTAGCCAATTTATATTAATTAAACTTATTGCAGTTTTGTGATGTATTAAGATTTCTTAAAATGCCAATCATGAATTGGCAAAATAACACCATGTTCACTCAGTCTCTAGGTAGTTAATTGACAGTGGGCAACATGTGCATACTTTTCATTTTGGTAGCTGTGCTGTTGGCATTACAGTCTTTTGTTCTTTCAGTGATAAATACTCCCCTGGCAGTGCTTCAACACTGGATCTTTAATGTGATTTAATAATAAACCTTTCCTCCCTGCTTCTGCTATTAAACAATTACAGGTTAATGAGCGCATAGAAGGTATGATGGCATGTGGCCCTTATGCATACACTTTGAAAAGTATGACTTCCCCTGTTTAATAGGCAAAAAAAGCCTTTTAGTAGGTTTGTGTATATGAAAACGAATTAAGATAAATTTCCCGAAAATGCATATATGAAAATGACATGGAATAATTTGAAATGGAAGATCAATGTATTCATGGTTTATTATTTCTCTGGGTCATCTCTCCTCAATGACATCTAACTGTATTAGACATCTAACTGCAGGCATTAATCATGGCTTGCCAAAGTGAAGTCTGTAGGTAAAAGGTTTCTTCTTATGTGTCACAGGACATGCATGTTCCTGTAGTAGTGCAGTGAGATTTATGGATTCAGACATGCTTGGATATAGTTTTGGGACAAGGAGTAGTACCCCAAAGGTAGTGTTGAGCACACACTTGCCTGTGGGGCTGCTAGCTGCCTCTTAGGCGGTCTTCTGTGGCCTAAATTTACTGACATCAGGAGTGTGTGTATGTGTGTGTGGGATGGATGAATATTTGGTTACTAACACTGTCCACTTCCTTCCACCTCTAACATACCCCCAAACAAATAGCTGAACTTCTCCACCTCTGAAAGGAAGATTCACTTTTACCCAATTGAAACAAATGAGAGATAACAGAACTGAGATATTATTAACCAGGCAAGTCTCCCTGCTAAGACTGCAGTAATGAATTACTATAATCAAACATCTATCAGCATTCCTTCAGACCCCCACCCTCCCACCCTACGCCATGGGGAGGCATGTAGGCAAGGCATTTCTTTGAAGTGGGGTAGGCTGTTGACCTGGTTCCAGCACTGATGTTAGCCACAAATAAAGTATGGTCTTGTGTGGCAGAATTGGAGGTATGTTCATTTTACAAACATTTTTACTTTTACAGAATTTTGCTCTGATCTGCGTTGATATTTCACTGATGAGCTGCAGAGCAAAATGATCACTTTAAATATTGGGAAAAAAATGAACGGTCATAGATGCCATACTTTACATAAGCAGCCATTTTGGATCCAGCCAATGTTTTATATGACCAGTAGCTAGAACTTACAATCATGTCAACCATGTGGGTGCATTTTAACCTCAAGGATGAAAAAGCTAAACGGTCAAGTGCAATTTATGCAAAGTTTGAGCATGTTTTCTAGAAGTGCAGCCAGACAAATATACTATTAACATCATAGTTGTTTTAGAGAGGGAAAAAGATGTTATTGGATTCTTATTGATAACGTCAGATATTTAAGTTATTGGAATTGGACGTGAAAAAGTGGTATGAAGCCACCCCTAATTTCTACCAATGCCAGTATGGGATTTCAGCACCATTATTGGATGCTGGTGCACATTTTTTGGAAGAATAAGATTAAACATAAACTTTTAAAGCTTATAAAATACATTTAATATGGTTTATCATTTGATATGTTTTGAAGCTTGTAACAGACATGAAGCTTGTATGTGACTATTGTACTGTGACTCAGTAGAATGAAGTTCTTTTAACTGCTTACCAAGCTGATACTGCGCATATTCAGTCAGAGATGCATCTAGAATTTCCAGAAAACTTCCAGAAGTTTTTTTGTCTCACAAAATCTGGATGTATAATTGTTGTGAGTGCTTTGATTCCACTCTCACTTGCTAACTGTATTGGTAGTAATCTGCTATGTTAGGCCTTCAGTCCAGCTTCTAGAGACCTAACAAATGGGAGAGCTTGCTAGGCTGTATGTACATAGATACCAAAAAAATAATTGTACATCTTTCTTTTTATATCCAACCAAAGCAATGAAGCATACTACTGCAATATTTGCAGAATTTAAATAAAACTATAATTATAATTAATATATAAAATAAAAATGAATCTAAAGTTACAGACATAATTTGACAGAAATCATTTGGCCTTCTCTGACCTCTGATAAATGTCTCTTTTTGGTAGCTGCAGCACATTGGATAATGACAACAAGAAAATGCTAATGAGTAGTGACTTGTGATAAAAAACATATCAGTTCCGATCTCTTTCATGGTTTTCTTTCATAAGATGGGCCAGTATTCCACCATACAAGTCAAAGGGGGTCAACTTTAAATTATGAATCAACTGATTATAAACACATAGCCACATTGTTCGGGGTGTGTTTAATTTATAATTTTCACGCAGTCACACTAATATGTATGAACATTCATTTGCAAACTAATCATTACAGATTAACTGAAAAAGTGTTATTGTAATCAATTATTCTTTTAGGAAGTTTATTAAAGTAACTGACAACCATAGATGGTATAATAATCTGGTATATAGACATTCTTGTGGCATTTTTGTTTTCTTTTTCAAAGCCCTATAATGTGACTTATAATGTGATCAGCTCTGAAACTTCACAGAAAAGACTCAGAACCGCTTGGTATGTTTGAATATGCAGTGAACATTCTCAGTTAACTCAAGAGTACAGGGGTCTGAGCCACTGTCCCCTACCTCACCTATCACTCCCCACAGGCAAGCAATGCCCCAGCAAAGAGAGAAAAAAATACTTAGTTTGGTGTATCTTTCTTTACAAAGGGCCTCTTGCACAAGCACTATTATGTTAGGCATTCATTCACACAAATAAGGCAGAAAAGGAACCTGGTCTTACACACTCAGAACACTGCACACATTATGCAGCAGCTTACCGGGGAGTGGGCTATACAGCTTTCCCAATGTTACAACTCATTGTGTGTGTGTGTGTGTGTGTGTGTATGCGTGTACAAAAGAGACAAAGCTGCCCATGTGCTGGGAGCCCATCCAGTCATCCGTGTACCCCATGTGTATCTCTCTGGCTGACTGCACTTGCTAAGTGTAGTCAAGTGCAATAAAGCCTGTGACAGGCTGGAGCTGCAGCCCCCCTTCATTTCTTTCCATTACCTTCAGCTCACGTGATCTTGTAGCTCTCTTGATAAACGTTATTTCCAGGTACTGCAATGGTGAATCACCAAAGTACATCATGTCACACCACTAACGCCAGCAGTATGAGTAATACAACAGACAGTGCTGAGCTATGCTTGCGAGAGAACTATGGGTAAATAATTAATTCATTCATTTATTATCTGAGCCGCTTATCCTAACCAGAGTCACAGGGGGTTCTGTAGCCTATCCTAGCACTCAGGGTGCACTGTGGGAAGAAGGCAAATCCTTGGAGTCAGTGTGATGTTCTCCTAGACAGTTTTGGTCCTGGCATTCATGTATCTTTGACACATACCAACTACCTAAATACTGTTGTGCCACTTGCACTTTGCAATGTCAAATGACCAAGACGTTAACAGACAAATAGGATAAACTCAAAATAAATTGTCACAATAATGTACTAACATTTTCCCCCTCTGTATGATGAAGACACTTGTTGGGTGGAACATGCTGTCACTATCATTTTCTTTGGATATTGGTGATGATGTTGGAAATTGGAAATCATATGATCTTCCCACTCCATGTGAAGCTAAAGGAGAAAACTGCATGATATTGACTGCTAATGTGGCAATAGAGCTGAAGGAAAGAAGAAAAATGTATAAGTAAAAAGGAAACAGCATTAATTACTGATGCGTCCTTCTGCCAAATAATCCTAATACAGATAATAAGTGTGCATATGCTAGTTTAGTAAGTACTGAAAATTGTGTGCAAGTTTTACATTTATACATTCCTTGTACTTTTTGTGCTCTTTTCTGGCAAGAGTTCCCAGTACATCAAAATACTGGCAGTACTGGCATTATCAACCCAGTATGTGGGTGCTCATCCTTACACTGGAGAGAAAGCATGCTATTGCTACAGATTTAGGAGGACTGCCAGTTTTTTTGCGGTGTGTTCCAGAGTGTGTGCCAGTCAACAGTGCAATCTCTCATCATGCCATGTATTTTTACCTGAACTAAACTATGCCTAAACCTCACTAAGAGTCTAGCATTAAGAGCACAGCTGTTGCTAAAATTCTCACAGCCCCCCTCCTTTCTGCTGCTGTATTTTTTTCGTTTGCCACGTAGAAAGGGGAAAAAAACAGTTTGCTCATTTCTGACACATGGAAAAATAGAGCACTTCTCTCTCGTGATGTTCCAGAACAGAGAAACACAGGCACAGTAGTTCTTTTGCTCTGAAATATTATTGTTCTTGGCCTAGACCCAAAATAGCAGGCTGAGATCTCTTCTGTTTCGAGGTGAAGATTGTACCAGCTGTTTCACATTAGTTTGCATTTGTGGTGCTGAGTTTCTCCTCTAACTCGCTCACCCGCTCCCTCCATCTTTCTTTCACCCGGGGCTGCATTTAGTTTCGTTAATGAGCCTACACAAATCAGAGGAAAGCATTATTGAATGTTAATGGCAGCAAATGTCATTTTCCTTCACTTTCCCTTCCTTATCACTCTTGTGCAACACCATACCCTACATATCAAACCATTAGCACTATAGATGAACATTTCTAGTGCACCTATTAGACAAGATACCATTGTCCGACGATACACACACACACACACACACACACACACATACTCACACACACATACTCACACACACAGAAGAACAGTAGTGTATAGTGGGACAATAGTGTGCTAGAAATGTTCACTCTAATTGCAAAAAAGCTAGCAAAAGCTAATATCTTGTCCTTGTCATCCTGGAAGAAACACTATAACAACCACCATTGAGAGGTAAGGGCATTGATCAACACAAACTTTTCACAAAGAGCATGCTCAATAGTAGCTTTCATGCCCACTTCAACAAAGTAATTTTTCCCGAGGAGCCAAAGTGTAAATGGCAATTTGAGGTTCCATAGTAGTACAACTAACAGCACTGTTGGTTTAGAGCTTGCATAAATGTTTTAGAAATAGATGGGAAGGATGTATGTGTGTGTGAGTGTGAGTGTGAGTTTGTGTGTGTGTTTGTGTGTTTGCACGTTCCCACTTGAATACATGTGTGTGTGCACACATGTGTGCATGCTACCTAATCCCTTCAAGACTGAGTGCAGGAAAGATATGACGGTAAGGTTTATACCCTGCAGAAATTCCTGAAATTGGTGAAGTGTGTAGGCTGCGATGGCAAAGTCATCTAATCCCTCTAGGTTTCATTAGACAAGTAGTTTGTGTTTCGAGGAAAATGAATTTGCTGTAAAGGATTTTCATTTTTCAAATGGGCGTGTATCTAGCAAATATTTGCGGAAGACTTTCTAGTGTACCCAACCAATGCTTGTTCCATCTGATTCTGCATTCAGAACTAAATTAAAGTTTGTTTTTGCCCTGATGCTGTTGTTGAATACTGTACATTTTATAGCAGAAGCAAAATAGAATAACCTGTAAGTGGCTATAATTTAGCTGTCAGAAGCAATATATGCTTTTGTCTCTTATACTCCCCTCCCACAAGAATGTGTATAAAGCCCAAAAAGAAGACACAGTTGTTTAAAGGACTTCAGAGATACTTATCGTCATGCAGGTATAGATTCATTTCAGAGCAAGTTCAGAATAGAGCCAGACTAGTAGGCGGGGTTGGCTATCCCAGCAGTCAGAGAGCAGGTCTTCTGTTTTCCACTGGCCAAACCCAAGCCCTTCTCACTTTGAGGCAACAGCCCTAACCTGAGTTCCTCCATGCCATTCATTTTTTAAAGCCTTAAAACTTGTATCGGTCACACAATTTTGGCTGTTCTACAGTATAGTATATTTTAAAAAACTGTAAAACTAACAGGTGTCCTAGGAGTTACTGCTTTTAGTGATGACATTTTTGGGGAAATAGAGCCCTGAGGGCTGGGTTTCTGGACAGTGGACAAAGATTAAGTCTAGACTAAAACAGATTTTCAATGGGCTGTCTCCACTGGCAATGAAATTCAGTCTAATACATGCCTTACGTGTGTCTGGAACACTGACCAGAGCTGGAATTTTCATTAAAGTTTGTTGAAATATTAATAAAAATGAATATTGCATGTTAGATGGTGTCTGAAAGCAAAGAATGACTCAGTTTCTCAGGTACCAAAGTGTAGCATTTCTTCTTTCAGTCCTTGTTTGCTATTTTATGCAGCATCATATTTTTCATAATAATTTAGCACTAAAATGCATGAAAAATTATATATGGCCACGAAAAAAGCTGTGACGTCCTGGCTTTGTCCACCACACCCCCTCTTCCTCGTGCTGGTTGTTTGTCTGGGTGAGTGCTGAGCAGCGGAGGTTCATTCCATTCAGGAGTGTGATTGCCTTGCTAAACACCACGCTCAAACATCAACAACCTAGCACGAGGGGGCATGACGGACAAGGCCCGAACATCACAAAAGCAAAAAAAGGAGGATATCTGCAGTTTTCGCGTTAGTGTGGGGGTTTCCGCGAACAATTATTAGTTCCGATCTCAGAAAACATCCAAAATAGACTGAAAATGCTGATCCACATATAAGCGGCATTACTGTACTGTTTATTTTCATCTTTTTTGCTTGGTAGCTACTTAACAATATGGTAAATTAACATGTATGAGCCAGGGTGACATATGCATGTTCTCAGGTGAAAGCATTCCAACATGAATTAAGTAGTTATAAATCAGCTGCACCAGTTTTATGTGTATATGTATTACATGTGTAATGTCAAACATACAAGCCCAATATGAAGAAATGAGGGTACATTAGCCCTTAGCCCTTCTCACAAAAGTGTTTGAGATCAGGCCGTCTCCTGTCCAAAGAAAAATGTCAATAAAAGTTTCTGTTTAGCAATTTAAAATTTAAATTCCTTTAAATTTAGGCCTTATCAAGCACTTTATTAGGTATGTCAATGTTCCACCAGATCAATTAACTAATTCATTAACATGCCTTTCCTGAATTTTCTAATGTTCAGAACAGGTTTACTCCAAAACCAGAATTGAGAATACTAATGGAAACAAGATGGATCTAGATATCCCTGTGTTCAAGTAATTGCATCAGGCAAAACAAATCACCCCTTGTGGGTTCCCTAAGCAGCAGACCAGCGATGTATTTCAGACATTCAATAAATGAAAAGGAGACATCTGATCCTTTAAGCACTTCACCTTCCTCTGCACATTGTGACAAGGAAATGCCTCCAGCACTGGAGATATTGTCAGTAGGAGAGTGTTTCAGTTTCACATCACTGACATGCTTTAAAGTAGACAGTTGTGTTCAGTTGCATGTCAAATGCACTTCCTTCAGCATCTCAATAGCTTTGCCTTAGCCACAGTTCACCAGCATACTAATTAAACAGATAAAAATCTATACAATTTAAATGAATTAACTCACTTAATGGTACATCACATGCTTGATTTGAATATTTACATTTTAGACCAAAGAGATACAGATGCTGGGAGATGGGAAATATTACAGAACCAATGAAAACTTATTTTTATACTCAGTTAATTCATTTATGATTAGTCAAGTAATCTAACTATTCAGTCTTCCTTGGTTCCTCTCCTTTGCATACACCATCAGTATCATTGCAACAAAGAATTTCTTCTTTCATGGTGCCTTGAAACAATAGAAATTAGAACTAGAAACCATATAAGGTTCCAGTACGGCAGTCTTGGTCATGTAAATGATTATATGAACATTACAGAGCATTTATTTTAATGATGTGCTGAAAAAAAATCCATGAAGACATGTTTGGCTCTCCACATTTTGAATGTTGTTGCCATAGAAAACATCACATTTTCTAAGGCGAAACGGAAGGTTGTGTGTTGTAAGAACATGTGGCCCAGTTATCCTGGTGGGGCTCTTATTAGCCAACATGGGGGGCCTCAGGATCAGAGCAGGCAGGTGGTGGCTAATCGATGGCCATGAAAACACTCTGAGAGCGAGCAGAGGCAGAATGGGTAAGAGCTGTGGAAGGTGGCCCATTGTGATGGGAGGTGTTCAGGGAGGATGCAGGATTGATTGTGCATTCAGGACAGAGCGAGCTGGACCCTGCCATGCACATTCCGATTCTGCTGATAATGTGTTTGTCAAAAGCTCTGCATTATGTGAAGGATAGCTATAAAATGGGGACACTGTTTCTGACTTGGGCTTAATTTGACAGTATTTACTCACACCTGAGCCTTTTATTTCCCAGCTGAATTATAGGATATTAATAAATAAAAGCAGAGAGAGTGCTGTCACAGTCCAGGGCATGGTTGTTTTGTAGATTGATGAGAGAGTGGCAAAATAGTAAGTTTGTTGTCACACGTATGGATTAGCCACCCACAAAGAAGTTTGAATTTCATGATCAGTCGCTATAGTGCGAAACACGTTAAACGAGAGCAATTGGTACACCCCTACCCCCTTCTTCTCTTCTCAAATTAATTGAATGTCAGCGACAGCATAGCAGGCCCCTCTTGTCCTTTGGCTTGGGAATGGCCCATGCATGCATGCATTCCACAAAATAGAAATGCAAACTCACATTCTTTTTGGTGCGTGATTAAATTTAATGTGATGACTGAATTAGTTAATTTATTTCCTGTTTAAGTACATAGATGAGGGGAATAAAAGATGAGCTGTTGAGATATAAATAACAGTTTAACAGCTTATTGAGACCATTCTGACAAAGAAGTAGTCAAGACAATGACCCACCACTTTTCTGACAGACTGACTCTTTTGCGGATTGAGGTGAAGGAGAAAGGCCTGGATGGTGTTGCTAGAACTCAGTCTCCTGTGCTGTAGATTGCCAAAGCCCACGTCAATCTTCGGTGCCCTGCCATGGGCTATGATGTCAGAAAGGAGGCTTGAGTGACACATCAGATGTGACCAGGAGTGCGGGGGTGTGGGAGGGGTCTGCAGGTTGAAAGATGGCAAGGGCCAGACTGCACCAGAGCGGGAGAGATGGGAGCAGAACAATTCTCCTTGCTTTTAATCAGCACCATGCTGCTCTCTGTTTCACATAATCAACACCTTGGTGCCTTGTTGCGAGTTGTTGTGAACTGCAGATAGGAGGTTCCAAAAGTAGCACATTACAATCATATGCCTTGTATCCACTGCCTATGTTAGAGCCGGATTGGTCACAGCCAGGGGTTATGTCTGCTAGGTAGACCTAATGGAAAATGCATGATTTCTTTAATAAATTCCACCATGCAGAATGACAAGGATTGTGTTGCATATCATTTACCTTGCTGTGATCTAGAGACTTTTGGCATGAGCTATCAAGAAATCTTTGATTGAAGTTGCTAAGTTCCTGCTATATTTGGATGGGATCTTTGCCTTACCTAATCAACACATCTGAGCCTTGCTGGAAATCAAGTGTTGTGATATGTGTTTCTTAATGTATCACATTACAAGGCATAGAGAATGACGTACGAATTGGTCAGCAAGCAGAGGTATGGTCAAGAGGACCAGAAAATGTAGGATCTTAAAAAAACTTTTTTTCCAATATGCAGTGCAAAGTTGTGTGATAGTTTCTCCACATTAACCTGTTTTCACAAGCTTTGCTATGGTGAACATGAGCTAACATTTCAAATAATCTCCAGTTTTCAGCAATCCCAAATTATTAGCTTCTGGTGTCATTAACTACAGACAGTAAGTTCCAAAAGTAGCATATTACAATTATTTTTCATGTCTTGTGTCCACTGAGCCTTATATAAGAGCTAGTCATTGTAAATGACTGTAGATCTGGTTGGAAAAAGATCCTTAAAGAATGGCATTACATAATACAGTAAAGGTTCCTCTACATTAACCTCACTGTTTGGGCACACTTTCATCCCCCAGCTAACTCCAGCAAGCATAGGGGTCACCTGGGAATGACACTGTGGTTGAAGACAGTAGCTGATGACAGTTTAACCTAGTTCTTAAAGGCTTGGGTGATCAGCCTGAGGCAACAATTGCCCTCAAAGAGACTAAAGATGTCATGATGCGCTCTCCTCTGATCACCGGCCCCTGTCTAACTACTCTCTGATGCTAACAAGCTAGCATCAACTGTAACAAAGTGCAGATACAGAGATACTCTGCCTGACATTCCATCTACAGCTGCTTCCATCTTCTGGGTTCTGAACCCAGCTTCAGCAGTGAAGATGTGGTTCATTTTGAGGCTAGCAGATCCTGAATAATAACAAGGTGGTGTGCTTACTTGCAAGGTTCTTCAACCCCTGTCTTACTTGAAATGCACACAGTTAAGCAACACATTTTTTAACCCTTGCTAACCAAAAAAGAGCAGCTGGATAAAGCAACTCCAACTGTGTTTTGACAAGGTAACAGTTTAGTTATAGTAGCAAACATACAATAGCAAGTGGGTGCGCCTCTAAAAACCTTCCACAAATATCATGTCTGGTCTGGAAAAGAGGACGCAAGAGCAAGGGGAGCTTGGAGAACAGGGTTTCAATGAATAAAGTCTTAGAATGAAAGAAGGTTCACAGAACAGAGCAATCACACAATATAAAGAATCCCCTATCAGCCTCGTCCCTCCGGTGAGCCAGCTGAGGTCACGTCTCGGATGAAGTCCACCCCCTGTGAGTGGTCGAGATGGGCCATACAGTTTTTCACCTCTTTTGATTGTCCAATGCTTCCAACACAACGCCTCACACAAGAGCAGTTAGGGAGAGTGTCCCCAGGGCTGCTATCTCGGGCTCACTTGTCACTTCTGGAAAGAGTTAACAGAAAGAAGCGTTACAGTCTCAAGGGAGAAGGCGAGCAGCACGTTACCACACAGATCCTTGTGCAGGCTTTCGGAGAGAGTAGGGTTCTTTCAGCTTCAGGTTAGGGCAGGTCTCTTCCTTGATACTTTTTCCAAATGCGTTCCCGCAGACAGCCAGAAAAGAAAGAAAGGGGAGACAGAACGGGAGTATGACGGTGACAGCACGTCGGACGTTCTGAATCGGCTGGCTTACATCTAGGGGAAACACATGAGGCTAGACACAAGCAACCAATGGAAACACAAGATGAGTTTACTCTGACTAAGGAGGTGATTACCTGAAACATAACACAAGTGCGGTGTCTGACAACCCTGTTGCGCGACCTCTATTTAGCTGGTCCAGAACAGGTGAGTTTCCAGGCAGCGCTGAAACCAACACGCTTTTTCGAAACATGTTTCACTGCTGATAATATGTACTGTATAATCAAACGGCGCTGCTCATACTCTGGACACAGGATAAAATTTAAGTCACACAGCATGTCACTTTGCTTCGATTAATCTCTTAGAGTAATAATTTGCCTTTGCTGTGTTCTTGCCTTAATACTTTCCACAAACAAAACAGACCTCAGAAGCCCTCCTGAGGAAAGAGATACACAAAGAGAGAGGGAAGACAGACTACAGATGCATGCATAACATTTAAGTAATGCCACACATATAATAGTCTGATTAAACATGAAAAGGAGACATCAGAGCTTTTTCAATTATGTCTAAATGCACTGAGATCTGTATAAATGTTTCTGCTTTTCTTCTTTTCTTCAAAAAAAAAAAAAAACAGGAATCCCACAGGAGATTATCCAACCAACATACATGTAGTGATTTAATTTTCACATTAGGAGAACTCATTAACATTTGAACATACTATGATGGCTCATTAATGCTATCATTAATATGCACCATTCCAGTGTGCACATATCAGTGCAAATCTATTACTCATCCTATTTGTAACTTTTAAAGGCATGTGAATGCACAGAGCACTGAGGTTGATGAATATTACTTAGGGTTGATTCCATCTATCATAATGATGGATGCAAACTAGCGTTTATTTAATAGGGAACAGTTCCTTCCGTGTGCATAGCGCCCGCTAAGTGTACTCATCAGGGGACAGTCTTTTTTGCAGTCTAGAGGGGTTGGGAACCATAGTCTTGCTGGATGCACAAACTGTCATTCCATTTTGACACAAGCAATTATGTTATTCTTATTTACCCAATATTTTTTTGCGTAACTTTACCTAATCGGCCCATTAGCATAAATAAGTAGGTTAAAGCATTAAAACATATATAAAACATTGTCAGTATACACCAGCTGAATTAGTGTTTACTCACACCATTGTGAGTAAGCACTGCATTTATGTAAACAATTCCTCAAGCTATGCATGAGATGTGACTGAATGCATGCCTATAGTGTTTTTTGTTCCCTGTCTTAAATGTAACTACAGTGACTATATACACCTGTACAAGGCTGTGCTGTCGTGAGTAACAATAGGCAAAATCTATAAAACCCCGCTAGTGTAATCTAAAAGCCATGTCATGCTCTCGCTCCTTTTTGCTGTGAAAAATACTCCAGGTCTGACGCTCAGTGCCTGCCCTGCATGCCCCTTGGTGCTTGCTGAAGGGGGAGAATTCCAGCTCCATCCACTCCACAAATGAACTCTCAGATTGCAAACAAATCAAAATGCAATTATGCCTGGGTATATCTTACACTGGTCCACAAAATTGTAACCACAGTGGCAAAACAAAACATGACCACACAACAACATTAGCAGAAAGCACAAAGGCAGTTAGCAAAAAAAAAACAGAAATGAAACATACAAACACACACAAATCAGAAACATTAAGTGATATCACATTAATATTAAGCATTAACCAGAAAGGAAAAAAAAAACTTGTCAAAAAAAGAACTCTTTGAGGAGAAGAAGAAAAAAAATGTCAAATGTCTGAAAAAGCTATTACGCATGAGCTATTACACAAAATTCTTACAGAAAGTTAACTAGCCAAAGCTAGAGCCAGGGAAGAGTCTTGTCATGCATTACAAGAGCTGAAAGTGTGAGTGCCAGGTTGAAAAAGACACTAATTTAACTTTTTTCTTTTTCATTGTTTATTTACCTTTTTAAAATACTGTGTACATTATCAAGCTGACAAACAAGGGAATGTTTACGGTCTTGCTCATCTTTAGCAAAAGTCCTGATATGGAGGAGCACCAGTTTAAATGAATATTCAGAAAAATACAAAAATGTGCCATATCTAGTACCAACAAGTAGTACTGGGCACACCTACAAACAAGCTGTCAGCTGCTGTGTGTTCATCATCAGTCTGCTCTCTTTTACAGGGCTGTCACAGTTTCACACTCACTTACCACTTAAACACTCACATACACTTTCTCCTCCACTTCAATCTAATGTTAGCTCATATGTAGTCACAGCACAGCATGCATCGCATAGCCAGCCTGCTAAAAGCATGAATCATGAAAGCTGTGTAAAGATTCTGGTCTTCACAGTACTTTCCTCTGCCATGGGCTCCAAAACTGACAGGAGGGAACTTCCTTGATATGCTGTAGCTCTGTAGACTTACTCAACGAAGGAGGAGCAGGCCTGACTTGCATGTGGATGATTGAATATTGATATACCTGCAGTTCATGCTTGTGAGTAGCCTCTGCACACAGTGGCAGGCATGACATTTTTATATATATATATATGTATGTATGCATCTGTGTGTGTGTGTAAAAAGCCTTAAAACAAATTCATTTTTTATTGCACTACCATATTCTCACACTGAAAAATGAGAAAACAAATAAACTTTAACTGATTTTTTTGTTTTTAATCCATCATCAAGAAATTATTATTTTTAGCAAAATTTAATTTTTAAGCAACTTTTAATAAGTAATCAATGACTTTCTGTGTTTCTGATGTAAAAATATGATGTGACACAGAGAACCTGCCATTCAAGACAAACATGTTGATCTTAAGTCAGGAAATGTCTAAAAGAAAGTAGCTACTCACCTAAACATACCCATATCCATTTATATGGCCAAAGGTTTATATACACCTGAGAAGAGTACTTTCAATTTCCATTTATGTAACTTCATTAATTCTGTTGTGAACAAGATCATTGAAAGTAAAAGAGCTGTTGAAATTATTTGTGGATTGGTTACAATTATTATTGGAATGCAGTGAATGATAGAATGATGAATGATGAAATGATAGAATGATGAAAAAAAGGCGGAGGGAGGGAGGCGTCCCCTGCGCTCCACCCGGCCTTCTCCCAGACAAACCTTATGGCCCGGGTGGACCACTTGTGACCCTTTGTGAACCCCATGCTGTCCATGGGGGCGGAGCTCCTCTTGGGTCCCTTACCGTCCATGGGGGCGGGGCCTCCTCCTGGGAGCCCCTCTGTGGGGAGCCCGGTAATGTCCCTGGGGCGGAGTCCCTTCTCCAGAGTCTTGCACTGTCTCTGGGGGCAGAGCCTCCTCACGGGAGCCCCTCTGCTGGGAGCCCAATAACGACCCTGAGGGCGGAGCCCCCTCTCTTGGGCCTGACGACATACCAGGAGGCGGAGCCCCCTCTCTGGGGCCTGGTGACGTACCTGGGGGCGGCGCCCCCTCTCTGGAGCCTGGCGACGTACTTGGGGGCAGAGCCCCCTCTCTTGAGCCTGGCGACGTACTTGGGGGCAGAGCCCTTCTCTGAGAGCTCTTTCCTGGCCCTGGGGTTCCCTCTGCGCCGGGGAGCTCCTCCAGAGCCCTCAATGACCCCAGTACCCCTCCCAAAAAAAAATTCAGGCGGAGGCCCTCTGCCCCGGTTGGGCCTCTAAGCCCCTGTCTAGCCCCTTTTTACTCCTTGGCTAGCCCCAATTAGCCCCTGGCTAGTTTCAATTATCCCCTAGTTAGCCCCTATTAGCCCTTGGTTATTCCCTACTAGCCCTTGGCCAGCCCCAAATAAGCCCCTGCCTAATCCCAGTTAGCCCCTCACGAGCCTCAGTCAGCCCCTCACTAGCCTCAATCAGCTCCTCCTGAGCCTCAACTAGCCCCTCTCGAGCCTCCGCTAGCCCCCTTTAGCCCCCTCAAGCCTCTCTGTAAAGGCTAAATGGCTAACTGGCTCGGCTACATGGCTACTTGGCTCGTCTACATGGCTACTTGGCTTAGCTACATGGCTACTTGGCTCAGCTACATGGCTACTTAGCTCGGCTACATGGCTAAATGGTTTAGCTACATGGCTACTTAGCTCGGCTACATGGCTAAATGGTTTAGCTACTTGGCTAAACAGCTCAACTACCCTGCTGACTGGCAGCAATGGTGTGGGTAACCATCCAGTGGACCCTTCTAAAGGGCCGAGGAGATCAAAGCCCTTAAAGCCGCTAATCGTGGGCTTTAAGGGCTCCGCTAAAGAGCTTAGATGCTCTTCTAAAGGAACCAGAAGGTTCACCACGCTACCTGGCTTATCCCCCGTGTCCACCCTGGCTAAGCTACCTAACCTTGGAGGGTGAAGACGTGGGGCTGATGTTGGAGGCTCTCTCCGGAGTGAAGGTGGACTTCTCCGGGGAGCTGGAACACGGCGCTGGAGCTGGGTCCTTGCAGTGAACGGCGCCTCGATGCTGGCGCTCGGCATCTTGAGGCTGGCGAGCGGCGTCTCAAAGACACAGTTCCACTGTACAGTTCAGAAGGTATACTTTTGGGGACAAAGTCTTTCCAATTATTTTTTGAATAACTTTATGAATCTCTTTCCAGTACATTTTGATTTTGTCACAATCCCAAAATACATCACTGTGCCGATCTCTACCTTACATTTAAAACAGCTGAGAACAACTAAGAAATATTCTATGGAGGCGAACTGGGGTTAAGTAAATCCTGTGAATACATTTAAAGTTTTGTTCGTGAACTGAAATTGAAGCATTTTTGAGAAAGATATTTGAGCAGATTGATAGCCACTCCTCATCACTGAAAATAGACCCCAAGTCCTTTTCCCATATCATCCTTAAAGAGTCAAAAGTCGAAGGACCAACATTGGACAGCAATGCATATAATTCAGAGATCTTTTTTTGGAGAGAAAAGCTGTTTTTCTATTTCAGTAAGATCAAATTGTATATGACCTACTTTTAACTGCAACTCTAAAAAGTGTCGATTTGAAGGAATTTATAAAAATCTTTACTGGGTAGACCAAATTCCTGTAATGATCTCATTTGGCCATCATCAAGAAATGACCCAATTCAGACACTCCTCTTGACCTCCAAGTCAAAAGGCCAATGTTCTGTATGGGAGTGGGAAAATCGAGATTAAGCGCAATTGGAGACTTAAGAGACAACTTATTTGGGATGGATAAATATTTCTTAACATCCTTCCACACCAAAAGAGTGTTACAGTAAAAACGCTAATCAGTTGTTGAATTTTTTGTACATCTTAACATGTGCTTGATTTGTGCAGCCCAAAGGTATAATTGGAAATTGGGTAGCGAGACCCCACTCAATTCCACTCAAAGTGTGGGTTTCTTGTAATTCCAAATATACCATGACATTGAAGAATCAATCCTCTTGAAAAAAATTGTATTTAAGTAACATGGTAGATTCTGGAATAGGAAAATTAACCTTGGAAGGATGTTCATTCTTATAATATTGATCCTGCCAAAAAAAAGAATTTGGATGAATCAACCAATCTGATAAATCCTGGTTAATTTTCATGATCAAAGGGGAATAACTGGCTTTAAAGAGGTCTTCCAAATTAGGAGTAATATTAATTCCCAAATACTGAAATCCAGAAAGTGCTAAGTGAAAGGGTGATTTTGAAATGACTTCAGAGGGAGCATGCATATACAAAGCTTGAGATTTATCCAGATTGATCTTCTTTCCTGAAATATTACTACATTTTTCAATTACTGTAAGAATCATATCAGTAGGGGTGTCAGGGTATTTAAGATACAGTAGAACATCATCTGCGTACAGAGATATACGATGTTCCTCCACACCTATTTTAATACCATGTATACTACTGTTAGATCTTACAGCAACCGCCAGTGGTTTGATAACCAAAGAGAATAACAAAGGCGAAAGAGGACAGCCTTGTCTACAACGTCTGCTTACTGAAAATCTATTAGACAATATCCTATTAGTGTTAACCTGAGCTATAGGATTAGAATATAGGCGTTTGATCAAGTCAATAAAATTATATCCTAACTGTATTTTCTCTAAAACTGAAAAAAGAAAAGGCCATTCCACCCTATCAAACGCCTTTTCAGCGTTTAGGGATACAATAAAGGCAGATTCCTTGGATCTGGAGTGTTTTGGGCCTTTTTTTCCCCAGTCGAGGCACAATGAACCACAACCAATCGGAACACAGGTCATTTATACATAAACGTGTATGAAGTCTATATATACATTTTGTTTAAAAGATAAAGAGAGGTTGGAAATGGCTCTGTAATAATGATTTATGACTGTTTTTGGTACATAAAACCGCACAAATGTAATGTGTGCAATAGCATGACACATGACATTTAAATTACGATGTGATAAAACTGATTATGTAAAATTAAACATCACAGAGTGGATTAAAGGGTGCATTTCTTTGGTGTTAATCCTAAAAGATAAACCCAATCAACTAATCAAAGAAACTAAATAGCAGTGCTGTGCTTTCTAACAAAGCATTATGAGCATTGAACATTCTTAGGGGTCATTTTTGAGAGTCTGCTTTGTATCAGACACACTATATGCACAAACGTAATGGGACACACCTGTTTTTCAGTGTTTGGGCTAGATCCCTTTCTTCCAGTGAAGGGTAATCTTAATACTTCAGTATACCAAGGCGTTTTGGACAACACCATGTTTCCAACTTTGTGGTCAAAGTTTGGGGAGTAACATTTTCTATCCCAGCATGACTGTGCCCCAGTGCACAAAGCAAGCTCCAGAAAGACATGGCTGGAAGAACTTGACTGGCCTCACAGAGTCCTGACCTCAACCCCCTCCAACACCTTTGGGATGAACTGGAACGGATGATTGTGAGCTAGGCCTTCTCATCCAACATCACTGCCTGACCTCACAAATGCTCTACAGAATAAATGGGCACACATTTCCACAGAAACTCCAAAATCTTATGGAAAGCATTGCAAAAAGAGTGAAAGCTGTTATAGCTGCAAAGGAGGGACCAACTCCACAATAAAGTCTATGAATGTAATGTCATTCCCTGTTGGTGTGATGGTGACTCAATACTTTTGTCCATATAGTGTATTTACACCACACACATTTACCCCCAGCCCTCTAACTCCCCCGTTTCCTCCTCCTCCTCACTCTGCAGCAGCACCCCCTCCTTTTTCCTCGCTGTCACGTGACCACAGAGCCAAAATGGCCGCGTTGGTGTTTTGACGAATAATACTTTTTTGTGTTTGTTTCATTCTTTTAAAGAAAAATCGTGCTCGGAATCGTGTTCACCGAAAAAAACACAAACGTCTACTTCATGTTTTAACTCAAGCAGCTTCGAGCAGACAATCAGACGCTGTGGTTGTTTTTGTGGCGTTATTTTAGACTATGCACTTTGGGTGTTTATAAGAGAGACAGAGAGAAAGAGGGCTAGCTGGCTGGCTAGCGACATTATTTTCAGCTCCAGGAAGAGAATTAAGAGAAAAACGATGGAAGAGCTCAGTGCCGACGAGGTAAGGCTGGTGTTTTACATCTGCAGTGTTTCTCCGTGTTAAAGGGCCACTGTTTATGGCATAAATGTCCTCAGTGTGTCGTTGGTCCCTCTTTTCTCAGCCGAGAGGCAGCACCTGGTCTTGAACTAGCAGGCAGCTAAACTGAGGCGCTCCTGTTGTCTGCCAGTAAACACTCCATACTCCGGGGTTATGTGCTTGTAATATACACCCGTAACATGTCGTGTGTGGGGGATAATACGTGGTGTCCACACACAAAGTCAAATGAACGCTGCTATGTCATCCTACCGGCTAATTTAGCAGCCTAGTCAGTGGAGCTCACCTACTGCTCTCCAGGTTAGCTAGCCTCTCTGGATGGGTTAGCCTGCTGCGTTAGCTCCGATGTTTTTCCAGTCTTAAAATATAGTGGATAAGAGCCGTAAAGCTCACTTTCTAAAGGAAAAGCGTTTATTGTCACCTCTGCCTTTTTACGTGGTGGTCAATAACATTACTCTACTCTGAGGGGTGCTAACTGATCTGATCGAGGGTCAGTGGCGTAGAAATTGCTGTGTAACAGCAGCCAAATAACATAAGTTAAACCTTTAGTAGTCCCACAAGCTGAAACATTACTTTGGAAGTGGATAGTACAGAGGTATAAGCAGACTACAGTATAGTAAACAACGTAGGTTATACAAATAATGCATAAATAGATATTTGTGTGTATGCAGATATATAAATAGATACAAACCTATATATGTATATACTGAATATATTTACGAACATATGTACACACACACACACACATATATATATATATATATATATATATGTGTGTGTGTGTATAATGCAGAACTTATATTGGAAGCTAAATTTTAATGTTTTTAAATTTCTATTGGTTTCTTTATGAAATTGTGTTCCCAAACCCTATACAAAGATAAAAAGACAAATAAGGAGGTGTGAGGTTGTATATGTATATATGCATGTGTTTTTCCACTATATTCAAGAAATTAAGAAGAAATGACCAGCTCTCAGCAGTTCATTAACTCTACTGGGATGATTTCCTAATTTAAACACTGATTTCAGTTGGTTAAGCAATGAATTGTGAATCAGTTGAGTTTATAACTGCCGTTTTGATTAAAACCACCAGTTTAGGATGTATTTTGCATCCTCAAGCACACAACGTATACAAAAACTGAGCATGGAGCCAATTCAGCCAATTCCTTCCTTCAGACTTTTCTACGAAGCGAATCTTCTTAAACAAGCTAAAATGTCAATGAAGAATCAACGAATGAGTCCGATAACAGTCATTTATTCACTTATTCCCAAAGGAACCACAAATCATCGTTGGAAAAATAAGACGATAATCTACAGGTGGTAGGAAAAAGAGCTGTACATGAATCTTTTACTCTGTTTCTCTTGAAGAGCTGTTAGAAAACCGTTGGTCAGATTTCTTGAGGTATATTTACAAACGTATAATACAACTAAAAATATACAAAGAACAAATACATACCCCCCCGAGAATGAGCGTTACAACTTATTTCACATTTGCATCACTGGATATTTCTCACAGACTCTCACAGCAAGCACAGTTTCAGTTTCATGTCCTTCTCCTTCTCCTTCTACAACTCATCTACAACTTCCCATTTACAAAACCCGAATCTGTTTAGAAGAAACACACGAGGGAATTATTCACGACGTGCTCAACAACACGCGTCTATTTACAACCGTCTATATTAAACAGAAATATTGCATAGTGTCTCTTTAACGTTAACGAGAAAATCTCAGCGCCGCGTCCGAAGTCGTACGTCGTATGAATGCGAACGCTTGAAAAAACTCTTTATTTTATGAGTGAACAAAATGCAGACGTCCGAACAAAGCAATACTGAGGACTCCATTCACGCCCTGTGAACATGGACGGCGGGACAAACTAGGCACACTAGCCCTCTGTTCAAGGAGACGCAAGATCACTCCAGAGTCTTCTGAGAGAGAGTCTGTGTGTGTGTGTGTGTGTGTGCTCGAAGTGCTTCTGCTTGTGCATAAGAAGACACAAAACACGTCTCTCAGAAAGTAAAAGGTCTTCCACTAACAGTAATCAATTTACATAATCAGACTCTCCAGTCAAACAAAGAAGACTCTCCTGGCTGAGAAGCGGCGGCACGATGTATCGGCGGTTAACTGTCATCGCGATTTCGACCTTTCGCGATATTTATACTGCAGAAACCTGCAACAATCAGCTGCTGCGTTCTGTGAGCATCCCGACCAATCACAGTTCCAGCTTAAGGTTTCTATTTTACATTTGGTAAAAATATGCAGGCTAAGTTTTAATTATGCCACATTTTTAATTAGCCAATTCTTCAACCATGTCCCACTATCAATTAGGCCATTATTTAACCATGTAACATTATTAATTAGGCCATTATTTAACCATGTAACATTATTAATTAGGACATTATTTAACCATGTAACATTATTAATTAGGCCATTATTTAACCATCTCACATTATTAATTAGGACATTATTTAACCATGTAACATTATTAATTAGGACATTATTTAACCATCTCACATTATTAATTAGGACATTATTTAACCATGTAACATTATTAATTAGGACATTATTTAAC
>JBBPCY010000023.1:5908819-5926780 GCA_037974405.1 Brachyalestes nurse
GTTAATGCTAATGCTACGCTAATGGCAATGTGAATATTATGCTAATGCTATGCTAATGTTACTGCTATGCTAATGCTACACTAATGCTAATGCTATGCTACTGTTAATGCTATGCTCATGTAATGCTAATGATATACTAATGCTATGTTTGTGATATGCTAATGCTAAATGTAATGCTAGGCTACTGTTAATGCTAGCCTAATTTTAATGTTATACTAATTCTATTCTAATGTTAATGGTAAGCCTATGCTAATGCTAAACTAATGCTAATGCTAGGCTAATGCTAATCTAACGTTAATGCTTTACAAATGCTAATGTTAATGCCATGCTAATGCTAAGCTAATACTAATGTTAATGCTAGGTTAATGCTAATGCTATGCTAATGTCACTGCTACATTCATGCTAAGCTAACGTTAAGTTTATGCTACTCTAATGCTATGCTATGCTAATGATATGCCAATGTTGTGTTAATTTTACGCTAATGCTACGCTACTGTTAATGCTATGTAGCAGATAGTTGCTATGGACTTTCTAGGGTGTTTCTTGGTGGCAGGCCCTTTTAAAATTTCTTCAGGATTTTATCGTTTCTAGTATAAGTTATTATTCTATTATTGTATGATTAATATGGGATTCCAAATTTTCTGTGTAAAATCATAGTGTGTTATTTATCTGTTTATTTGAATTTATTCAAATAAATTCAAATAAACAAAAGCTTACAAAGCTTATTGTGCATATTGATAGCTTTACATATCATTTTCTTGGATGCCTAAGATGTTTTCACAGTGTCAGTACTGTATTAATGATGCACACACCTGAACACGTCACTTTTTTCAGCATGGTATGAGAGGGGTCTGGTAATCCCTTCAACTTGGGCTACAAGGTTAAAACAGACTTCACTGTGGTGCAGATTTACAGTAGGGCTGAAGTATAATATCTTCCTATGAGATCTGTGAGAAATTGTGCAGTGTTAGATTAATTGAAAGCAAATTGCTGTGCTTTGGTAGGAGCTAGTCAGCAACAAAATGACAGATGAAATGTCAAGTGGGAGAAAATGAAAAAAAAAAAAAACAAAGCAACTCGCCAGTGAATTACAGTAACAACAGTGTCCGATCTGCAACCTGCATGAAATGTTATCCTCATTTTTCCATGTACCTTTGTGTACAAATGGCACTAATCTTGCCACAGAAATGATGTAAGGTAGACAGGTAAGGCGCACTTTTGCCATACTCACAGCACTCTTAACAAATTACTCATGAGCTTACATTTAGCTTACAGGCATAACCTATACTTGTGTTCTAATGTCTGGAATCAGTGTTTTCAGTATTTGTTTAAGGATTAATATATAAAATGACATGTATGTGCTTGTCTTGTGCATCGTCACAGGTTTAAATTTTTTACACTGTTAATGGAAACACGACTAAGTGAGATTCCTTGTATTGCAGTAATTATATTCTTTATAAAAGGATACAGGCACACAATAATACCCATATATCTCAAAATGACAGATTTACATAGGAAAGCAAAACCATTCCTTGTTTAATGTAGGTCACTGATTTAATTCAAAATTAAAACATGAACTTACATTATCTAATTAGATAAAACATTTAAGGGTGAATTTCGGAGCATTTCTATTGGTCCTTCATAAGAAAACACTGACACAATGTAAAGAAAAGTTGCTGTGATAAAAACATGCATGTTTGGTCTGTTCTGTTTTTGTTTTGTCAGTGTGACTCTCTGTTAGGGCGGGAGGGCTGGTGCTTGATCGACTATTGTTTTGTGCTTCATATTTTTCCAAGGGGCAAGATGCCAGAACTGAGATCCTAGTGAAGGTCACTGCAAAGAGGACTTGGTTTTCTGAACTAGGCTTGTTTCTTATTCTCTGACTGAAAAGAAACTGCCCAGTTATCTTCCACTTAGTCATAAGAATCATTTACTTAAACGATCATGTACCTGATTCATTTGATTTATATGCATTTTATACTGAAGTAGAATAGTTCTGGGAGTCAAGAGAGAGATTAGAAAGAATGGCCTGCAGTGGGTATTGAATTTTATGGTCTGCTCCACTCGTTGTTTCATCTTTAGAATTAATTTGTCTTGAAATTGGCCTTTCCCCCTGTTTCAAAATCCTTTCTTTTTTGGGTGCATGTAATGCTCAAATGATTTTGAGGTCAGTTTTCAGTTTTCCTGGTCTATAGTTTTTGTTTTTGGGATATATCACAACACAGAAATGACAAGTTAGTGTTTTTTCATATATCTTTAACAGTGTTGGGCAGGTTACTTTAAAAATGTAATTGAGCAACTGATTACTGACTACTCCCTTGAAAAGTAATCAAATTACTAATGTGATTACTTTATTTCAAAAGACTTTATTATTAAGTGTTACAAACCTACGACAACTCACATAATGTTCTTGTCTTTAACCGAGATGAATTTAAAGTAAAGGCTATATTTCCAGTTACTGAACACGTACTTCTCACTCTCCATGCTCGCTTTGTTTTTGTCTGAGCTGGTGTGGCGTGCAGGTCTCCCGTAGATGGCGTCACGCGTGTGCCTGTCAGACATACATCTGCCTGCCGCTAACAGATTACTGTGAACTTGATTTTATTAGTAACGCAGCGGTAACGCCACGTTACTTGAAATTGTAACGGTAATCTAATTACCAATTTTTAAATTATAGCATGTTAGATTACTGTGTTACTAAAAAAAGAATCAAATTACAGTAACGCGTTACTGCTTAACACTGATAATGACACAGATATCTAGATATTTTCCCACTATGGTCTCTTTTTCTTTTTAGCTGGCTTTGTGGTGCCAGCTTCTCACTATAAACTGCCCCTCCCCTACCTTTTTTCCTCTCAATGATGTCTTGCTCAGAAATTGCAGCCCCCTCTTTTTTGCTGCATGAGTTCATGAGGCTCAATTATGAATTTGTAATGAATGGTTGTAATCAGCAAAAGCACATTAGGGAAGGTAGGGATCGTAGGGAAGGAGTGGGCAAAGGCAGCCAGGTTACTGTGTGAGCAGGCACTCGTTCTGCCACATTTGATTGAGATCAGTCCTCCTCTTTTGACTAGCACGTCTCGTTTCAAATGGTTTCTGTGGGTCAGCCCAGTCCGCTTGGATCAGGAGGCTCCTGTAAAGTCTTGTTTCCTGTCTGCTACTCATACATGGATATGTCTGGTGTCAGTCAGGAGTTTCTTCACCCTGCCTCGCACTTCTGCAAGATGTATTTTTCACAGCCTTTAGATGTTCTAAAGACCTGTGTTTCACTGTATTTTCTGACCCTGGCAGCTCAGTGAATGGGGGGTGGGGGGGTCCCAAAAAGAGAAACATCCAGGTATGTTGATTGTGCATCCACCCATGACTAATTATGGAGTGAGGATAGGTAGTGCTAACCCAGCCAATTTGCCACAGACACTGAAAGGGAGATTTTACAGTTGCTGCTTATGTGAACTTACAGAAAACTGTGAAGAGATATTATCTGCCCTTGCACACCATTCTCAAGACTCTGGGGATGAGATTGTGTTTTCTCATTCAGAAGTGAGTTGCACTTGCCTTTTCACTTTTAAAATTACCCACATTTTATAATTATACTGTCATTGAACAGAAACACTATACCACATGGGTATTGTGCAACAAGACATTCACTGTTCCCCACCTTTGCACAAGGAATAAACAGTCAGGAATCACATGCTCCTACGAGCCATTTAGACAGCTACCCCATTGTTACGTAATAGTTATAAAATTTGCATAGAACCACCCCTCACCTGTCGTGCCCTCACCCACTAGATTAGTTCCGCCATTGTTGTCTGCAGGTTTTACAAGCTTGCATAAAATGCTGAATGCTGCGGCTACAGGCAAAGGCAAGTCACACATGAAGTGTTGTGTTCATCTAGCTCTGGGTCCGACTCAGGGTCGAACATATAGGGCTGGATAGCGCCTCTGTTTTCTGCCATTTTCACGTGTGGTAAACGTGCAGCATAAGCATGGGATGGTGGGGCGTGGCCAGCAACAGCTTATTTGCATAGAACTGACAGATCCCTTAAATGGCTCATTTTGAAAGGGACTGAAACTGTCAATAATAGAGCTGGTGAGATCTCCTTATGTGAGTGATTTTGTGCAAGGAACTTCATGAACATGTTTTTCATTATAACTAAAGTAAGTTTTGCATAATATGTCCCCTTTAATTTACATCTTTATAATAACTTACATGTTAATCATTCCAGTTGCAAATTAATCTTTAAGCAGATTCATCGAGAATGTACATTTTTTGGCATTTTGAATTATAATTGAGCAATTGTTGGCTTGTAAACATTTGGATCATATGGAAAACTCATTTTAAAGAGCATGCAGCTGTTTGTGTGTTGACTGATAAGTATCCTACACAAATAGACTTAGAAGCAATCAGGAACTGGTGGTCAGGTGGTGTAAGCTGACCCTGTCTGACGAGCTGTTGGCTTGAGTGAGTAACTTGTAAGCCTGTGTCATCTTGAGCAGTTTGTGCAATTGTGATTGATAGAGAAACCTTCAAATGTCAAGAAAATGAACTCAGATGTGATAGCTTTGGTGCATACAAAGTGGCTTGAAACTTAGAGGTATTTATTTCAAAATAAGGTGATATAATAATTTAAAGTGTTTTGAAGAATAGTGAATTATTAAGGTGCTGTTCTGAAATACCCGAGGTAATGTCAATACCCAAGTGTAATAAATGTCAATACCCGAGGTAATGTCAGTATATTCATTCATGCAAATGTAATGAATGAGATCAGTAATAAATGTAGCAGTAATTTCATGTTGTGTCTGTCCTGCCCTTTTGTATGTCAACATACATGATACAAATGCAAACCAAGAAATGTAAGGAAGTGATTGTTTTTTTTCTCTTTTTGCTGTAAACCACATCTGATACATTTGGGTTCAGCAACAGACGACTGTGCTTTAGTGCTATATTGTTTGTCTGGGCTGTTGTCATTTCTCACATCTGTTTACCTGTTTACTTAGAATGTTAAAAAGAAGAGTGCTGGAAGAACTTACAAGTGGTGTTAAAGGTTTGTTTCACTTTTATGGTAGGAGTCCTGGTGTGGCACCATCATCCTTCTGCTTGTGCTCTCCTGGGAGCCCTTTTTGGTTGAAAGCCTTTCATGGAGATGACTCCATCTTCTGATTTGATAATTGGCTGCCGATCATGCCTGTTACCATGGGATTCGTTGGTGTCAAGAGAGTGCCCACCTGTCAGAGTGGGCACTGTGAGGAGCTGTAATGGCCAGTTCCCTGGAGACTGTGAACCAGCGCCCCGTGGAGTCTGATCAAAGGCCAGCTGCTCCCCACGCTTGGTGTCCTGCCCGACCAAAACACATCTGTCTGCCTGCCGCCCTCCTCCCCCGTTCTTAATTGGTAAATAGCACTGTCTTAGATTCATAGCAGGACTCTAGATTCATATAAGTGTGCAGTAAACCCCTGACAATCGCAAATTTGTAATGTGATTTTAAAAAATGCCTACAAATGCCTATTTTTATAGTGCAAACCCCCACTTATGCTCCCAAAACACTTTAATTTAATTCCAAACTCAGTTTAATATATTACCCTTAAAGAAAATGTAAAGATAAGCCTGTATCTGTACTGTACAGTGTACACTGAACTGCTGTCTCCCGCAGTGCTAGACTGCAGCTGCCACAGATGCGTCACAGGGCAGCAGCCAATCAGCAGCAAGGATAAATAAATAACATTCTCAGATTGGCTATTTTTAAACCTCTCGCTTCTGAGTACAGGGGGTATTTCACCATCCCAAGACATGCTTTCTTTGTGTTCTCTCGACAGTACCAAAAAATGTAGTTATATTTTATATGCAAATTCACCTGAATTTAGGTTAATATTAATGTTACAAAATTAGTACATTATATTTTTCTTAATAATTTAATGAAAAATTATATATTACCACGTGAAAAGCAGTAACGGGCCTGCAGACATCCTCCACATTTTTGTTTTTTTTTTTGCTTTTGTGACATCTGAGCCTCGTCCGGCACGCCCTCTTGTCCTCATGCTGGTTGTTTATGTTTGGACGCGGCACTGAGCAGCAGAGGCTCATTCTGTTCAGGTGCGTCTGATTGCCTTGCTAAATCATAAACTCAATCATAAACAAACAGGACAAGGACGAGGGGGTGTGGTGGATGAGGCCCGAATGTCATAATAGCAAAAAGAACAAGGTAGGATATCTGCAGATTCCACGAACATTTATTAGCTCGGTTCTCAGAAAAAATCTGCGAGAGACTAAAAACCCAGAATAAGCAGTGGTTTACTGTATTGTAGACATTGCACAGCACATTTTTTCATAAATTTTTTCACATATGGCTATTATGGTGAGTGTAACTTACTATAAACTGTATAAACTTAAAGGTAGCACTTTTCGACAAGGCAGCATAATTCATCAGAACACCGGAACTATTAGGGAGCTGAGTCCTGCACCGGGTCGGGTACTGACCCGGTTGCTGAAATGGGCGGATTTTAATGTTCTGGAATCTTACAGGCCGGTATGAGGGTGGGTAATTCATTACATACAGGCTGGTAGCACGTCAATCAAAACAGTATTATAGCCTGCCAAAGTAACATAAGTGAAAATATCTATGTATTAGATTATCATGTACAAATTGTCATTATCACAGTGTGTTCAGGGTGTTCCAGTGAGAGATTTTGATTTGTGATACAAGAACGCAGAATGCATCTTCAAACTGGGACTGTGGATGATATTGTGGCGAGCATGAAAGAGAAAAATGCAAAAACACACTGTTCTTCAAGCTTAATGTCTATTTATTCTCAGCCATCAGTTTCAAAACAGACTTTGTACTTCACAGAGTACTGCGCCCCCACTGGCATGCCTAGCTACTACTCCACAACTCCAACAACAGAGCTAAGATTGTGGAGGAGGGTGACTGGCGAGGACTCACATTCACTATTTAACACAACTAACATATACACTCACCATAAATGATCTCTAACACTATGTAACAACATCACCCCCCTCCCCCCCAATGTTCCCCAAAAACACAGAAAAAGGGCCAACCGGCCACTTACTCCACACACAAAGCCTCCTGGGAGGCCAGTCCTGCTGTGTGCTTCTTTAGAATGCTTTTTATCATGGGCACAGGCAGGTAACGGGCTGAATGTTAACAGGCCCGGGCGGGTGCAAATTTAATTTTGATATAATCACGGGTGAACGGGCGGGTGTGGTGCTGTACTGTGGGCAGGTGCAGATCTCCAAAAACATGCGAGATGCCAAGTGCAGCGCACCCCCACATTAAAATGCTTCTGACGGTCGTAGTTGTATGTACATTATGAACATTGTCTTAAACTGCACCTTATAGACGGACTTAGTTCTATCATTGTTCTTGCTGAAGCATTTTTCCCCTCAGCATATTAGGTCATATTTTTTTTATTGCTGTGACCATTACTGCACATGAACAGTGCAGAAACAGATATTAAATAAAAGACATGTTGAAAGTTTGTAATGTTGATTATTCATTCACTCAAAACTCATTTAAATGTTTGAATACTTTTACAGCAAAAATGTGTGAGATTACTTGTATCATGCAACATTATCTATTAATTGGTTAAAAAAAAAAACCATACAGCCTCAGCATTAGTACAGGAGGAGTCATTTTACAGGAGGTGAACGATGCTAATTTAATTTATTACCCTTTACAGTTACCTTTACACACCACAACACAATGTGAACAATGTTAAATTCTTTCTCTGCATTTTAACCCATTCACCATGTGAAGCAGGGGACTGCCGCCAACGAGGGCCACGCGGGGAGCAGTATGTAGGGATAGTACCTTGCTCAAGGGTACCTCAGTGGTGACACTAGCAGTTGGGATGTGGTGTACCATAAGACCTGAACAGTCAAAACTTTTAACCTGATTTGAAAGATTTCTTGTCTTTTTTCTCCAACTTTTGGGAGGCCAGGGATCGCTAGGAATCAAACACAGTCTTTCAAGGACTGGGTCAGCGCTTCCAACCAAAAAGAAGTAACTGAAATCCAAGACCAGCTGATTACAGAGGTGGAATCAGGTGTGTCTCCTGCTTGGTTGGAACAAAAACCTGCACCCACAGCGGCCCTTTCTGGACAGGTTTGACACCCCTGGCTTAGACGGTTGCACCATTATGAAGGAATATTTGGAAGTAAAAATACATGAAGTGTACTTGGCCAGGCTTTGAATCTGATTTGGAGGCTCAGACTCTACTGCTGCTGCATGGTCACACAGAGAGTGGCCAGCTGGGAGAGCCCACACTCTAATGAGATTTTTTTACCTTGTGCACTGAGCCCACTGTGCTCTCCCAGAATGAACACACCTGGTGTGTCTACCATCTCCAAACACATCTCCTCTGACCATTTCTCTGTGCTTGGGCCCCCTCCCAGAACTCTGGACCAACAGAAGCAGCGACCAGCTAGAAATGTGCATGTCTGTCATCAACCATGCCTGATGTTTTTCTTTTCTTTCAAAAGCTAACATCATTTGGAGTCCAGCCAGTGCCCTGGTCACTCCCAATATCTCCTTTTGAAGAAGTTTGGTCACACTCACCCCCTAACACACACACACACACACACACACGTGCATGGCATATTGTGACCCTGGAGCTTTGTGGAATATACAACCTGGCACTATCCAGTCATAATTTGGCTGGCTAATTATAAACCGAGTGATCCATAGTGGGCACGAGTCATTTCGCGGTGCTGGCAGCGAAGATGAAATGTCCAGGGCTGTGCTCTCTTTGCCTTTTTTATTCATGAGATTGGCTAATGCACATGGATGGATCCTGAAAAAAAAACTCATTCAGGCAATACATTTAGCTCTTGTAGAATGCTCCCCTTAAATTTTTCTAGCTAATCAGATAGTTCAGGTCATCAGGAAACTGTGTCACCAACTGAACTGTAAGAAAAATCTTCACTGCTCTCTAATGCTAAACAAACATATCTCTCAACATCCATTTGGGCTACATGTAAACATGCTCATCCATGCATGGCTAGCTATAGTAAAACGCATCAAGAGGCTTATGGTAAATAGCCTAAACCACATTAATCTCTCCATATCCCTCACTATTCAGTAAATACATTCTCTTTGTATTGCAGCATGTATAGCACCTTTCTAATTCCTCCCTGCCACATGCAAATTATTTTTCTAAAGGATGTCACGTTAGGAGTGTGCAAGCTGTCTTCCACCCTCAGGGTTTGACTCCACTTATATCTAGTAGGCGAGTGGTGGGATTCATTACAGGACTCTATGGGGGAGAAGCAGGGGTGGAGGTTTCTATGTAACAGCAGTTGAGAAATATAGTGCATGACCGTCCTCAGGTCTAACTTGTTGGATTCCTTGTAATGAATGCAGCATGGTATCTTATAGACTAATGGTGTGTCAGAGTACAAAGTAATTTGAGTTGCATATGTTCTGCCTAATGTGCTCAGAGTTTTGTGAGGAAATCACACTATGGGACATACATGATTACCTGTGATGAGTGTTTTAACCATTTTTACCAGTCATGGATGCATGTGAGCTTAGGCCAATGTAAAGCCTGTTAAAAGTCAAGTTGAAGTTGATACTGCGGATAATCTGAATCCATCTAATCCATTCTTTTTATGAGTGATTTGACTGGACAAAAGAAGCAGTTTAAACTTAAACTAACAAATGAAAATCCCTAGTTATGGGATACCTAGTTAGTTTTCATTTTTCTTTAACTAAAATCCAGGACGATCCAGGAAAATCCTGGATAAGTGATTGTCCTGTGTTTACACTACTATACGCACGAGTTGTAATAATGTAGGAGTACTAGTTTGATTAGATTTGTGCTAATATTGTAGTGTTGTTTTTGTTACAGCTTAGCTCATAATTGAAGTGGAGCTGAAGTGAGATATTAAAGGAAGCTAGTTTGATTCTTATTGAGCTGTAGAAGTTCTGAGCATCCAAAAACCCATATTTTGTTTCCTTACACAAAGAAACAGCAACAGTTTGTGAAGAAAAAGGTCTGTCAAAGCATGGCTGACAGCACATTCCAGTGTTGCTTCTCTTTGCTTAGGTGTTTTGTATAAAAAGTGGCTGTTTTGCCAAAGTAAATATTCATGATCTGCACTCTTATTTTCACTTTTCACTCTGTCTGAGAAATTAGAAACAGTGCAGAGATGCAGATGCAGGTTTGTTCTTACAGTCAACTGACTGAAAAATCGACTAACTTTCAGAGACCCTCTGCACTAGAGGTAGCATTAGTATTCAGACATATCGAATATAAGGTTAAATCAGCTGCGTGTGCATCTGACACTCATTAGGATGGGTGTGTTGTGGTATAGGTTTGGGCATTTTATTATTTAGGGAGAAGAAGAGGCAGAGATTAAGAGAGAGAGAGAGAGAGGGGAAGACATTGACCGAGCTGTAGAAAGACTGAGAGAAGGAGACATAGAGAATAACTAAAGTCTCAGTTGGTTCCAGGGATGTGTCTATGGCTGTGGGTGTGTATATGAATGAAATGTGCGCGGTTTGTGTAGTGTGTATGCTCCTCTGCAGTATGATCCTCTCTGTGTCTGTAGTGGAACAGCACAAGCACTGCCTTCTCAAATCACACAGCCATGTTTCTCTGTGATTGCCCTTGGCAGTAACACACAAATCTGGCTGCTTGGCGCATCTGCATGCCGCTCTTGTGTTTGCTCGTCATATTAATTTGATGATTGCCGATGACAAAGTGATATACGTGCTAAAATCGAGTAAAGCCAGAAAATGGTCTGAAGAAAAATTGGATCCACACAACGTGCCATCCCTCCACATAGCATAAAACACTCTTATGTACATAAAAGTGTGATATGTGAACACACCACAGCACACAGTATGAACTTGGATATTCTCTACATAAAAGTATGCATTTTTTTAGATAATTTGCAATACTGAAATTGCACAATCTGTAATAAGCTCTCTACGCCATGACAGAATTTAGTTTAATGCTAGGAGTGCACTCTTGCATGCTTTTGTCTCATACAACATTGAAATTTTCAAACTTGAAAATTTAGAGTTGACGTAATTCAACCTTTGAAAAATCCTAGCATCGCAATATAAAAATTTGGCAGTGTAGACGTGTAAGTTCTAGCTAATATCATGAACCATGTTAGCAGGGCATTTGTGTATTATTAGTCCTCTGAGCACTTCAGTTAGTGTGCGCATAATCATACTAATTTAAACCACTTTTGAAAGCTGAAACTGTGGAGCTCAAATGTTTGATGATTTGAAGATGATTTTGGCCCAGATATTAAATGATACAGTAATACAAAATATAAAATAGCAGCTCGTGAAAATTCTTCTAGTTAAATGTAGTTTATGGAAATCTTTTAATTTTCACATGTGAATAATGGAGACTGCTATAAACAAGACAAGCTGTTACCAAAATTGCAGTTAAGATGCAGTGGTAGATGGGCAGTGAATCCTAAAGCTAAATCTAACTAGTGCAGTGGTAGATAATATCCCTCATTATTGGAGTTGTACCCTCAAGGGTATGCTTTCAGTAACTTTAGTTAGGGAACATAATTCTACATTGTCCAATTCAGTTCAGATTTTCTCTATACACTGTTTTATTTTTCTACTTTAAAACATTGGATTATGAAAAGATACAAATATGGCCTTTCCTTTGGAAAAAGGAACATGCTGACATCACCAAAAGATTGGTTGAGTTTCACTGAAATTAAGTGTACATTTTCATCCTGACTTTCTTTGATGCAGCATAACAAATACCCAACCATTGATTTCAGTATTAAAAAATTGGTGCCTAGAACAATTAAACGTGTACCAGAGCACCAATGCACGTCTCATATTGATGCATGTGTTAGACCCACAAAGTGTGATCTTCATGTACAGCTCATCTAAAGAATGTTATTGTCTTAGTTACTTGTTACTAAAAGAAAGTGGCCACTGATGTATTTTTGATATTTTGATATTTGTATTCTCCTATGTATTTTACCGTTTCTTCTATTAGTGCTTCAAATGAATGTCAACATACATGGGTTTTTATTCTTGTGTACATAAGAGCCAGCATATGGTATTACAATCCATAGTGCTCTGCGTCGTACCCTTCTGTGGATCAGATTTTGTGTGTAGAATGACAGTTAAAGGCGGGAGGCACAATTTAGGCTCCAGTATGACCCTTGCCTCAGCCCCACCTGTCTGTGTCAGGACTTTGAGGGGGGAAGAAACATAACCACTGTGGTTATACACACTGATGGATGGCACTGGAGCAGAGGTTAAGCTGCTAAACTCATCTGCCTGTGTTAGTGGTGTGTGTGTGTGTGTGTGTGTGTGTGTGTGCACGTGTGAGAGTTTGTGCATTTATCAACTGTAGGTGCACGTTTGTGTGGGAGGGCTGTTTGTTTTGGTGCAAGCTTGTCAGACTGAGGTTGGAGGGCTTTTTAGAGGTCATGTCTGAGAAATACATGTCTGCAGACATCATCCAATTAGGAATAAAGACATTGAAGCTTTCAGTGAGGCAGAAGCCCTGACCACACAGGTAACTGCCCGTGCAGACTATGAATGGGAAGAAATGAAAACTTATATCACGATATCAGTGATTACAACTATCTAACTTAAGTACTGATATTAATAACACATTTACCAACACATTTACATACAGTATAGTACAAAAGACTTTAGCCACCCCTTATTTCTTCATATTTTTCTTCCAAAGAGTCAGACTTTCTTGTATTTTAATGTAGTCTTGAGGAACAGTTCTCTAGGCTTCCTGAGTTTTTAAAAAACTATCATTTCCAGTCCAGTCCCTGAACCTGACCAATTTCAGAGTAATGTTTTTAGGGTTTTTTTAGTTTGTTTAGCCATACAGTGACCAACATATGAATCATTTAAGCATAACAAAGACCTTCTAACTGAAGTCCTGAACCAGTCAAGAAACAGATGCAAATGATTGCAGATGATCATGCAGTGATCAGTATACTGGTAGTGCTGAATGTTGACTGGTTAAAACAATTATATGTGTAACCTCCACGACCATAAGCCTATCCTCGATCAAACTCAATTGAACCAATGGTTACAGAGACTCAATATTCCCCACTATGGCTATTCAACTGAATGAATAAGACAAGAGGCTGTGTACAAAAATAAAGCAATTCATTTATTGATATCTTTTCAGTTCGGCTATATGCAACAGATTAGAATTAAAACATGGCGGTGGACTAAAGCCAAGATGCTAGAATGATTATATGCCTTATGCACAGAAACCAAATTACTCCAATACACATACCCAAAAAAAAAAACAATAATAATCACCCCCAACAAGGGCACCCAAAAATAAAAACGAAACAAAAAAAACAAAAAACAAAAAGGAGAAGTCAGCCAGAAAAGAGAGCCACTGGGCTGCAGCAGAACCTGCACGGGTACCCGAGTTGTCCTACATAGTGGTATATATTGGTGTATATATAGTGGTTTACCACTATATTCACCACAGCTACACAACACTCAACACACACACACACCATATCACCTAAATGTTGTAGTAGATTAACCGTACACCACCCTCGCCCAAAAAGTGGCAATCACAATACACTGCACACCGGCCAACTCGCCAAACCCTACAGACTCAGGCTAAGCATAAACCCTCTCCACCCGGCTGGCAAAAAGTAGAGGAAGAAATAAACCTCACTAAAGAAATATACCAGTAAAACAATAAACAAACCAAAATAAACAAAACTGGAGGTGGTTTCACACACTGGAGGCACGTTATCACACAAACTTTTGGTTGCTCTGGGCCTAGTACTAACAGCAGTTAAAATAGAGACATTAAATAGGCCCACTCTAGAACTCACAGTGACATTTAACTGGGAAAAACAGTGGCTACGATTAGTGCCTGTAACTGATAAAAGTCTCAATTACTCACCTGAATATCAGGACAACATGCACAAAGTACATTTAAACATATTAGCATGTATAAAAGCCATATAAACATTAGGCTACCTGTTACTGTTTCTGTTGAATCATACCATGCATGCAGGAGTAGACTTTTGGCACCTTTAGTTACAAGACACAACTGCATATTTCACCATCATGACTTTCACACATTCTCCATTTACATTCACAGATTATCCACAGAAAATCCCCACTACACACACCTCCTAGTTAGCTGCTCTCTACACTTAGCTGTAATGTTAGCCTGGGAGCTACAAGTTAAAATACGTACAAGTATAAGCCCTACTAAACATTGCGAGCTGCAGTGTACATATTTTAATACCTTTGATGATGAATCAGGCTTCTACCACGCACCACGAGGCAACCGTCCCCACTTGAATACTGCAAAGCAGATAACCACAATAAGCCTCCCTTCTGTGTTCCTTAATATCTTGTGACGGTATTAAAAGACGTTCTCCTCACCTGCTCAGTGTTATCACCACCGGCCGGAGTTACACGGCAACCCCACCTCCGTGCTGTTAGGTTTCAAACAAAGAGTCTGCCTTTTTCAGTTTACAGATAAACTTTGTTTACTTACTTACCACTGCTATTTGTTAACACATCAGCAATTCTACATAGAATTTTTTAAAACTAGTATGATTTCTGCAGGGATTTATTCCATAATAACAAGACACTGTCCTGTCCCCAGAGCAGACTGGTGCTTGCTGGAACCTTCATCTTGCTTGGCTGGCTTTAAAGCTGGACAAATCTGAAAAAAGCTGGAAATCTATAGAGATGGTGTGAAAAGCCTCTGAAATGCTTAATTATTTGAGAGGTGGTATTTCATTGGCTACTTCCCTGCACCAAGTGCATTTTGCCACAGGTCTGGTTCAGCACATGGAGAAAATGGCAGCTAATCAATGTGTGTAAACGTATTACTGTAGAGACCACCAACGCAAATGTTAAGGAAGCTCTATGGGAGCTGACTGTGTTGAATAGACAGTGAGACCAGCATATAGTCAGTACAAAGAAAGTTGTTGCATGGAGTGGATGAAGAGCTGCATGTACATTTCAGTAGCAGTGAAGAGCTTGGATGGTTTCAATGCTGTATAAAGGAACTCTTCATAGCCCTAGTTCTTAGACTCTTTACAGACAGGCAGTCAGAAAAAAGAGATGAGGTAGGGTTCAGTATGTGAAATGGGCTTTTTATGAAGGTGAAAAACAGACATGAAAAATATAATTCTATAAAACATACATAATTCTCATTCCGGATTACTTTTATTTCATTACTAATATCTGGATGGAAGTAATCTAATGTCAGTGAGCCCTGGTAAGATATGCTGTCCAATATGACATTGCACTCCATTCAACAGAAAAACTTACTTCCACACAAAATTTAGTTTTCTGTAGCTCACAATATAAGTGTATTGTATGTAAGTTCTGAATATGAGTGCATCTGTCTTCATGCAGAATTCGTCAGCTGTTTACCCTTGGTCAGGACCCCTGTTGACCAGGTATTTATGTAATGGCTAATTCTCAACATAAATACTGACATGGTAATAGCATAGTATTACATATGGTGCTGGAACAACTGAATTAGAAGCAGAGCATTGGCTGGTATTATTATACACATCAGTGCCACTGCTAGGTTGATAGTTGTCTGCCACTCAATAAGGTAAAGCCACCAGTGGTCCTGTAGGCAGAAACTGACTACTGATGTTGGGCTAAGGTATGGCTAGTACAAATGCAGAACAAGATCTGTAACTATAGATATGTCTATAACTATACATAAGCAAGGCAGAGGTTTCCAGAGAAGTGGTCAGTGCTTTGAATTTGCTACACACAAGGGGTGGGAGTGGTGGGTGGTAGGGCACCTGAGGAAATATTTCAGTATTGTGAGCTGCGTGAGAGTTCAGCATACATGCAGTTTAGATTGTTGGGTTTTGGGAGCAGAGGTAAACAGTATTTACTGTTCCTTCTTACAAAATGCAATCAGTGAGCGTAATCGTTCCCTGACTCACAATCCTCTGCACCCCTTGAAGATCTAAACTGCACATTTAGACTGCACAGCGAATCTTCACAAAGCCACTTTGCTTTTAATTTACTTCTGTTATCAAGCCAGAAGCCTTCGGTATGGGCACTTGTCTAGAGGAGTCCATTTGTTGTCTGAGTAAGCAAGATTCTCCTTGGCCTAAGTACTATTTCTAAACTATTTAATATGGTATCAGTCCACAGAATCAAATTACTTTCCCCACTAATGGCTCTCCGGTGGTTGGTGACATCAAGCCCAAGACACTAACCAGCACTCGTTGTTGATTGCAGGAGCTGATAGAGGTGATTTTGCAGTTGTGGATACTCTTTTTCTTTATGCTGTGTCGCAGTGTCATTACCAAAGACTGGACCATTACTTCTGTCCATGACAGTCTGTACAGTAGCACTAGCTATTCAAACTGGCCTCATTAGCATGTCAAATGCCATTGCCATTTATTGCAGGGTCCTGTATGTCATGTCTACCCATACTCCACACCCTTATGAATGTCTAAAAGCTTTTGGTTTGCTTTGATAAGGCCTTGTATTTAAATACTAACCATAGAGGCAAAAAGAGGCAAAAGGAATGCAGCCTGTCTTTCCTGGACGGTCTGCGGCATGTGGTATATAAATTATATTATGATGTATTAGTGTCCGACCCATGTAATTGCCCTAATGTCACTATGTTTCTTGCGCTGCAGTTCAATATGTAGGACATAAGCTGGCACATGTAAAGCTCAGGCACTGAGTGGTGGAGCAGGCCATGTTATCTTTTCATGGAGATTTGGTTGCAGCTCTAGACTTACCAGAAATGAAAGAGTGCAGCAAGCAAAGTCAGGGTGCCGGTCAGAGTGGCACAGCTGGCGGAGGCTGTGCTTGAGTTTGCTTTGGCACTGACTTCTCTCAAGAGACAGAGAGAGAGAGAGATTGAGAGAGAGAGGCTGGTAGAATAAAAGATGGGAGCCAGTCTTCTCAATTAAAAGCTCCAGATGATTGATAGTAATGTCTTCTGCCCTTTTAATATAAACTATTCAGCAATTTATCAAAACTATTAAAGCAGAGCCGGCCTGTCTCTGAAAAGCATACACAAATAATTGATTATCCCTGAATCTGAAGAAGTAGTGTGCTAATATCAAATATTCATTTTGGGTTCTGTTAGAAATATGGTCCCTATTACTGTGTGTGTGTGTGTGTGTGTGTGGGTGCAAGCGTGCGTGCGTGTGTGCGTGCGTGTGTGTGGATCGGGGGGCGTGTAGAGGATGGACAAGCAAATGCATCATAGCAGTAGTATTTGGGGACATATTATAAATATAGTTGGCGAAGTGTCAGATACTGCTTTAATCTAACAGGTTGAACTATATACTGTATATGAATCTCTCACTCTCTCTCTCATTTTCCTCTTGTCAGCAGTGAGTGCTTTTTGAACTCCAGCCTATACACAGAAGACATGCTGTTTGATCAAATCCCATGCACCAATGCCTCTTAAGAGCAGAGGAGGATGTTAAAGCTTCACTCTGATTCATTGGATTTATTGACAAAGGTGCAGGAGAACTACATCCACTTCTCCTTTTCGATATCAGATCAGAAGACTGAACTATGTGTGTCAAATAGAAATATGGCACACTGGTTACAGCATATTTACATCTTCCTCCTGAGTCAAAACCTTTGACTCAGGGCTTCAGACAAAATAAAAACCATTTGGCTCCTAAACACAAAATATTTGGGAGCCAAATTATTTTTTTAGGAGCCTCACGACATGGACTAAGTAAAACATAGTGTTTCTCATGTAGTTAATGTTTATTTTTCCTATATTTTAGAACATGCTCTGCAACAGGTTGCCAGGCCGTGCGAATTGTTTCAAACAAATCTCAATCTGTCAACACTGCTGTCACGCCCCCAGTCCATAGGGACTCTTATTTTGACTGGGGGCGTGGCAGCGGTATCGGCCAAACTGGCCTTTTGTTTTGGGACACTTTAGTTTACACGTGTTTTGAGTTCTGTTCTGTTTAAAAGTCGTGTCT
>JBBPCY010000023.1:5926880-5945428 GCA_037974405.1 Brachyalestes nurse
CCTACCCCTATTCTCTACCCTCACCGTCCTGCTTCTCTCTATGCCACTGTACAGCAGTGCACACATTCTGACTGACTGCATCACTTGTTCCTGCTCATGCATTCTCTGCAGATTTAATTACACGCTTTCCTGGATCTATATAAAAAAGTAGGAGACAGAAAGGACAAAGCGAGGGAGAGATGAGTACATAGAGATTGAGAGAAGAGAGAGAAAGAATGAGGGAGAGGTTGAGGCCAAGCAGATCCCTAGAGTCATGTATTTATGTTGGGGGGAAATAAGTCCAGTGGAGTGTTTCTGTAATGGCACCCTACTGTATAATGATCTGCGTTGACCTCCCAAATGAGGGGATTAAGCCAGGGCTGTCTGGAGCAGAAATAATGGGCCCATGGCTCTGCAGGGTTTCTCCACACACTCTTCCACCTGAAAGTGTGCTAACGGCCCACAGAGTCAATCCCGGGCACCTCTTCTGCCTCTTCTCTCACCCACTTTCATCTACGTTTGCCTCTTTAGGCCTTTATTATCATGCTCCACCCATACCAACTGCATCATCAAGTTGGGATGAAGCCAAACAAGCTGTTGCAAGGCTAGCACACTGCTTCTTGTGTTTTTTTTCAGTCAGTCCTTGTGAAGTCATGAAAACTTGTGAAGTCATGAAACACCAAGGTAACTGCAAGGAGGCTAAACCTGAATTGTTGACAAAATCATAAAATACAGGTGGCAGACTTTGGCAACTTTGGGTTTTGAGATTACATTTTGTCACCAGACAGAACATTATCTGATTCTACATGAACACAATAGACTAAGCTGCTATCAACCCATCCCTGAGAATATACGTACTTCTAATGTACAAACTGAATAATTTCCTGGTGACCACCTGAAGTGTAAGAAGTTATGATCTTTTGGTGTCATACCTTTTGACTTCAACAGGAGAAGGTCTGCCCAAATGCACCACTATTTTATATAGGTTCTACCTTAGGGCTTTTCTGCCCTGGTCTGCAGATTGTTGAGGCAGTTGAAATAATCAATTCACATAGAAAATTAAGAAGTGTGTAAGAGGCACACACTCAGATTTTTTTTTGTTCTGATTTAGCTTCCTATTTTACTTTTTTCCCAATTAATATCTGTGTGCGGTCTAATTGTATATGCTAATAATGCACTTAAATTTGTTTAGATTTCATTAAATTTGAGAGTTTGTACCTCCATATTTCTTATGATATCGGAATCTTCTAATAAGGGAGTTACACAATTCCTTGTTCAGTTTGATTTAGCAACATCTTACAATTTGAGTAATCTAGTGTGTGATCATAAACATGAACATACATATGTCAGTCTTAAAAGCAAGTAGCAGAAGCAGCTTCTTTAATTCTCAGGGGTCGATAGAAGTTAGAAAATGGCACATATTTCATTACAGGAAGCAACATAAACATTATGGGGGAAAATGATATTTGAAAAACTATCAAATATGACTCCTCAAAAGATATAATATATCCCAGGCTTTACAGGAGCGGAGCACACTCTGAGACAGATACTAAGTCCAAGTGTTAGGTGGTATATGCTCCATGCAGCAGGCAGAGGCAGCTCCTGTCACTGAGAGAGTTTATTGTTTGTTTGGGTTCAACATCTCCTACTCTGTATCAAAGTGCTGAGAGTTTGAATGTAGTTGCGCTGTTGCTAAAACGCATTGTTGCACTCCCCCAGCAGATAACAAAAACCCATCTCAGTGCATCTGCTTATTTTTTTCGTGTGGTATCTTATTTCCAGAATGATGCGGAACACTTGTTTGAAAGTGTTGCCTTCGCCAATGCAGCATCAGGTGGGAAAGGACCGTGTCATGTCAGAGACATCAGTCATTATGCTGCACTGCAAAAAAGAGGAAAGAAAGAAAAGAATAGAGGAGGAGTAAAAGCTTGCTAAATATCAGAGGCTGGGCTTGTCATATCTGTCAGCAATGAGAGAAGCTAGGAGCTCCTATCTTTGGGACAAATATGTAGCTAATGGCAGTGCAGTGGCCACTCTGTCTTTTGTGTGGGTTGATACTGGGGATTAAAGTGTCTGTCTCCCTGCCCTGTTCTCTGTAATGGCATTAGTAGAATGGATATGTTTTAGTATTCCATTTGATCCTTTTGATACAAGGGGGAAGGCTGATTTAATTAAGTAGAAAGCAAGGATTAGCGGAGGTGGGGGCTTGGTGGTATTGTGTTCTCTCTCTGAAACCAAACATAGTAATTTCTCTTCTGAATTCTGTGAGAATGTTTGGACAAAATTAGTCTCACTCAAGCCTCTCAATAATGCACTGATGAATAGATATCAGAAGCAGTAAATCCTGGCCATGACTTCTGGAGGGGACTTTTGGCCCCTGTCATTTTTGCCAAGTTTTGTCAGTGCACCTTGTCCATGAAATAGTGCCACATCAAACTGCCTGTGCTCTGTACTCTTCCATTTGTTTAGTGCAAAAATATTCAAGGGGTATATTTTTTTAAATATATTTATTACGATTGTAATCCCCCTCCAGTTCATTCCCCCATTATAGGCAATGTTTTGGTTGACACCAAGCTTCATGGTTTCTGCCGAGTCCATTGTTTAGGGAGTTTTAGTATTGATTGCTAAATGTAACATGTTTTTCTGTTGTTTGAAGGACACTTGTTTAAAATTTGTGACATTTTAAATCTTTCCTCAAATGGTTTGAGTCATCTCTTACTCTTTTTTTTAATGTCCTCTGTGATTTAAGTGGGTATTTAATTTTTAGTTAGCCTAATTAAGTAACATAGTTCCTTTTACATAGACAAGGAGCAATTATTGTCTTTATCAGCGCACAGCCTTTTCTTGGAAATATTCAGTCTATGTGTCAGACAATTTAGGGCTCAAATCCCATACATTATTTGGTGTGCAAATGAGCTCAGGTAGGAGAAAGTAAAGTGAACATCATAGAAAGCAGAGGTAACTGCTGTGCAGCTGTTTTGCTCTCTGCTCATTTTTGCTTGAGATAAAGTGACCATACAGACCAGCCACTTTCTAATATACAGGCCAGCCACTTTTCCACTTTCTAGTGCTATTGGATATGGGCCAAGTAGCAGGTGTCTGTAAGTGTGGATACCACAAGGTTCACCCCTCTCTGCCAATTCTGCAGCTCACTCCTCACCCTCCATGAGCCCCTGTTGGCGCTCACCAGGGCTTTTTCTTTCATTCTTTTAAACATTTAAAAGCATTTTATGGAATCTCTAGCCTTATCATTGTGTTCTGGTGAATGTAAATGTCATCTCGTTGTTGGCATTGTTAATCAGAATTGGATCTTAAATTGACTTTCTGCCATGAGACATATGGAAAATGTACTTTTATAACCCCTGCAAAGTAATGCATAGGAGATAGGCCCATGTAAAAGAAAAATAAAATTGTCTGTATAATCTCTGTAGTCTCTCTTGAATGACAATGAGATCAAAAGGGACAACAAAGCAGACATTTTGATGATGATGATGCTGATGATGATGAGTCTCGTGCTGGTCAGATATTTCTCCTGAGCAAAAAAACTGACATCTCTTCTTGGGTTTTAGTAGAGTACTCAATAAACTTAATAAAATAAAAACATTGTGTTCGTAGTTGGCAAGGCAATACTGTTCACATTTATCTGCAACTGAACTAAATACTCTTGCTTTGAACCATTTCTTATGGAAGACTAAGAACCTTATCAGTATTGAAAAGAATGCAACTGTTTTTAAAAAGGCCGGAAATATATAGTGTCTCCTTTTGTCTAACACAATTTAACTTTTAGAGCGTATTAGTAAAATATAATTTCAGCAACTAAAAACCGGGTGCTTACTCTCCTAAACGCTCGCCGCTTGCTGCACTTTCATTCCGTGAACCACTTGTGGGCTTATACTATCCTGAATGTTCTCTTGGGTTATAAGACCTAAAATAAAAGAAATTTGGACATTTTTATGGGCATTTGCATGTTATGCCATTTTTAAGCCCCAGTAGCAGTTATTATTATTACATGTTTTTTTTTAATTACAATAACTTTGGTTCTACCTGAAACAAACACCAAGCAAGACTCAGCATGATGTCTGACACCTCAAGCATCAACACAAACTGGTGGAGCTTCCATATAAGGAGTTGTTTTGCTGTATAATGACAATTTACCATGTGTTGCTCTTCCAGCAAGGATACCTGATGCTCGCATTCTAAGTGATAACTCTACTTAGTCTTTTGAGTTGTGAAAGACCAGCATTTGAGCAATAAATTTCTCTTCTGAGAACCACTGCCTTTGGCATGCTGTTCAGAAACCCATGGTTAAACAGACTTGTAGAAGCTATGTTGGCCACCTCATGCACTTCTGCCCTTTCTGTCGAGTTCCCCTTTGAGGTGGAAATGAGACTGCTCTCTCCTAACCTTTTAATTACATGAAGGCCTGGCAGGTCCTATTTGAACTTCTCTTTGTAGCCTACGGTCAGCAGTCTACATACCAAATGACTGAAAAATCCACGCTCATAGCAAGTATATTCCTACCAACCATAAGGGAGTAAGGAAGAGACATTTAGGCCTCAAAGTATCCATTAAAAGACCAGCCCTTTTGGTTGGTTAGTGGCTATACTGTTGAATTCTTCAGTAGGCTGGGAGAATTAATCCCTGAGATTATTGTGAATGGTTAAAGGAGAAATTTCTAACCAGGTGGATTACAAGCTCAGTTTTGCTCATAGGGTAGCGGTGGCATCGCTGAATAAGTGCACTTCAAATTCAGGAAACCTCAAAAGTCGCTTGAAAGTCAGAGGCTGATGGAGGCTGTGGATGCTGGGGAAGGTGATCCCTCTTCCTGTCTATCTCTCTCCCTCTCCCTCTCTCCTTACCCCTCCCTCCTGCAAGATGGCTCGAGGACACTGGGGTGAATATTCCCATCAATGAGGGAGCTTATCAGACTGGCAGCAGTGGTGTCTAATCACGGCCTAGCAGACACACCATAAATCCCTCCCTATTATGGATCAGGTACACTCTCACTCCAGCCCTCTCTGGCAACGGCAACCAGAAGGGTCCCCGGTTTGGGTTTGTGGCTTTTTTAAGGTTGTTCCAGTTCAGCTGCCACTCCTATCCATTCCCCTTTCCATGCCTGAAAAAAATGCACTGTTTTCTGCTGGGAAAACTTGTTTGTTTTTCTCCTTTTCTGTCTTGAGCTGCAATGGCAGAAGCTCAAAGAGGCAGTTATTTAAATACTATTGATGATTATGCTTTAATGGAGCTCACTTATGATGTCTAATTTAACACACCATGGGCAGTGGATTTGTGAATCGTGAAGCGCCAGTAGTGCCTGGGAGAGCATGAGCTCTCAGAGCGTGAATGTACAATTCAAGGCCAGACATTTTTCTAATTTTGCGTGGGAGACATGCACACCATGGTTTGTTGTTTGGTGTGAAGTTGGCTGGGGCTACTCTTTGGCCCTGGCCTCACTATGGAAGATTGGAGTAAGAGCCTACTAATCATGTCCAAAAACCCTAGCACAAGCAGCATGCTCTCATTTGCTGCCCTTGCTGTGAGGCAAGGTCAAGAGGACACCAAAATAGGAGATGTTTATGTTGAGACAGCTATTTCCGGATGAGTTTTTATAGTGATTATAATGCTAATGATGCTCATACAACGTTTTCTTCTTTTCATCCCTCTACTCTGTCTAGTCCTCTTTCTTGTGTCCTGCTCTGTCTATTCTTCATCAATGCTCCGAAAATAACATGACATATTCAAAACTAACATACAGGCCTTGGGCAGGTAGGTAAAGAAAGGCACTGGGGCTTCATTAATTCAGCTCATGCACGCTGACCCCCAAGTTAATGCTGCTATCATTTTGGAGTAGAAAGCCACTCTCATGTGGGCTAACTCATGTTTAATGCATTCCTCTGGTTGGAACGTTTAACCTTACCTTGGGGGCAGGAGTGCAAAGCAATGACATGGACATCTCCAACCCAAGTCGCATGGCCTTCGAAAGGCCTGGCAAGACCCGCACAGGTCCCAGGGTTGACAATCCAACGCAATGTTATTTTTGTGACATTTGGCATTTACTTAACATTACTGGAGCTCTTCGCATGGCCACTGTTCCAGGGGTCTGATATCTAGGGTGGCCCCTGCTCCCTTTTGTCCCTCGACCAGTTAGTCACTGCACCCAGGCCCATGTCATGAATCCTAAAGCAGCCTTGCAGATTCTACTCACATATATTCTACATGTAAGGACTGTTGGAGAGAATCATGAAGAGTGACCAGATACACTTTAAGAATGACAGGTGTAATAGAATAATTTTCCTCTTACTCCAAATGTAGGTGAATAGCCAAGTTTTGTTTAGTGTTTGATTTTAGCACTATACAAAATGCATGCCTTAATCATCCTACACTTCCCCAAACCCATATATGACCAACACGTATAATAAGAATGAAAGTATGATTTTTTTTTCTAAATGACTGCTACTAATTTTAGCTTAAATTATATATAAATCAGAATCAGAATCATGTTTGTTGACCAAGTATGTGAGCGAGCACATACAAGGAATTTTATTCTGATTGTGTGTCTCAAGCACAACCATATAAAACAACCAGGGATTGACATAAGTGGTACGCAAGCAAGAATTGGCGTATGTGGTACGACAAATGCAAAACCCGTTTTCAGTCTTCACTGCTCAAATACGTACCAAATTTGAGTAACTTCAAACTGGATCTCTAGGTATCTCCACTCAGGAAAGGAAAACCTTAAAAAGTATAAGAAAAAAATTAAGACGTTTTAAATTATGATTCCAGCTGGTCAGCGGAGCTTCGCTTCTGCCCCAATCAAAATTCAGTCAGAGCAAGTCTGATCTCAGCGCTTCTGTCACTGCGTGCCCCGCCCCGCCTCCTCGACTTCACGGCCCGCCCCCTCGACTTCACGCCCCCACCCTCGACTTCGTGGCCTGCCCCAACACAAATTGTTAATTTTGGGAGCGTACCAATTCATTAATGTAGGTACTCATTACAGTACTACAGCAAAAAAAATTATGAAAACATGTAAAGAAACAATGTACTGAGCAATATAATGTACAATAATATACAAGCTACAATATGAATACGTAATGTATTTATATATATGTATAGATAAATATTCATATATGTGTATAAATATTATTTGTACACAATATGTCTGTACTATTTACAGTGGGTAAAATAAGTATTAAACGTAGTTTATAAATTCTTCTGTAACGAATGCCATCAGTATGTTTTGCAACAATAAGGGTGTGAAGGTCTTGAGAGAGCTCTTTGGTTTTACCCATCATGAGAGGTTTCTTGTGTGACACCTTGGTAATGAGACACCTTTTTATAGGCCTTTAGTTGTGACTGTACCAGCTGATATTAATTTGAGCTAAGTGGCAGAATTGCTTTCTAATTACTGATAGATTTTAGCTGGTCTCATGATTTTCCAAACCTTCCTTTCTTCATGTGTTCAATACTTTTTCCCATTCCACTTTAATACATAACTTAATTTATGGACATTTATGGTTTGATTTCTTTGCATGTTTGGGTTTTATTTGTTATTACCAACATCTGGTGAGAATTTCATGTCAATAGTACCTTTAGAAATATATTTACTTTGGTGACGTGTTCAATGCTTATTTTACCCACTGTCTATATGTATATGTATATCTCACGAGTTTTTGTAGGGCTTTTTTTTCGTGCCAGGACAATGCTTCACAATGCTATGTATTTTAATGCGCACTGTGTAACATTGCCAGTATCAGCGGTAACTGGTGATTGAGGGACAGTAGGAGAGAAATAATGAGTTGAGTTGATCGTTTTCGTTTGCAAAGAGGTTAAAACAGGTTGAAATGCTGTGAGACGGGGAAAGTCCCTAACCCAACCCTAACCCTAACTTTAACCTTAACCCTAAACGTAACCTTAACAGTCACCAGTTACCGCTAATACTGACAGTGTTACTCACTGCGCATTAAAATACAGGTAGGGTAGTGAAGCATTGTCCTAGCACGAAAAAAACCCTAAATCGTGATCGGAGCACGTTATTTGATTACATTGTATTTCATGATGGCTGCACAAAAAGTCATGAGTTCGGGTTGGTATATTTATTAGGGGTGCCATACGATAAAATTAATTACAAGCTCTCTGATTAATTTATTCTAAATAATTACAAGCTCTCTGATTAATTAATCTAAATTATACACATTTTTGTTGTAAAAGTATTTAAAATTTGTCATGAATTTTGGCACAAATTAATGAATAATCAACATTATAGACTTCAACGTCTCTTTTATTTAATAACTGTTTCTGCACTATTCATGGACAACAATCAAAATATGACCTAATATGCTGAGGGAAAAAAATGCTTCAGCAAGAACAATGATAGATCTAAGTCCATCTATAAGGTGCAGTTTAAGACATGCACATGCTTGTACATGTATGTACAAGCACAGGTGCTCTGATGAATAATGCTCCATTGTCGAAAAATGCTGACGTAGCGCAAATCAACTGCTAGTGTCTATCAAGATAGGCTGCCTTGTCGAAAAATGCTAACTTGAAGCAAATATGCATAATCCAAAAAAATATATAATTTATTTAAATAAGAAGAGCCTAGATAGATCTTTAGAGGTGCGTAGAGCCCATTTATACAGTCAGGTTCTAACACTGAGAAATGCTACTGTGAAGCAGTTCTGATGATTTATGCTGCTTACTACTATAGTGCAAATCGACAGCAGAGTCAATCGATACATGCTACCCTGTGGAAAAATGCTCCCTTGAAGTTTATACAGCTGCCAGTGTCCCAAGATAGCACAGATTTAAGGGCATAGCACAGAATCCTAAGACTGTGGAACTGCACATGTGTAGAAGAGCATGGTAGCACATGTTTCAACAGAACACCGGACCAGGTTAAAGTCAATTTTTTTTAATTAATTTCAAATTAATTTTTAAAAACTAATCCGTCTGAAATTAACGTGTTAATTCGACACCTCTAATATTTATATAAATAGTTCAGGTTTATTTATATATTTTTTCAGCTTTTTAAAGCTGGCTACAGGTGCAGACCTGACACTGATGGGTTTGTTTCAGCTGTGGTCCTATCCTTTATTTCCCTCTACTTTCCCGGTCCATATCCTTATCCTCCCTCTCTTCTCTGTCTCTGGCCCCCGTGCCTGGTTTGGTTTTGTTCTGTTCTATTTTGTGTTTAATAAATCGGCATTCGCATCATGGACGTCCGCACCTGTGCCTTCTTTCCTCAACCCGGATTGGTTCCACTGGTGACAGAATGCTCCACCCGCAACCAAGGCACAGCGGACTTGGACCGCACGAGCTGCACGCAGAGGAAACAAGATGACGGCCCCCATAACAACTATAGCTTCTCCAGCGTCTCGGAGGCTCCATTCCGCCCCATCGGTGAGTCCTCAGCTCCCTGGCTGTATTTTATACGTCAGGGAGCCCGCTCGGTCGAGGAGTACATGGCAGAGTTCCGCACCCGGGCGGCCCGGGGTTTGTGGAGTGATGCAGTCCTCCGGACTGAATACTACGCGGGATTGGCTCCTCCGCTGAGGGATGAGCTGACCCGCCGCCTGCTACCCGAGACACTGGAAGGTTTGGTCCACTCAGCCTCCGCATGCAGCTCCGCCTAGACAGCTGTCCAACTCTTTCCTCCACACCGGCTGGCCGCTCAGCCCTCATCTCGATTCCGGCTACAGCGCCAGCTCTCGTTCCAGCGTCAGTTTTAGTTCCGTCCAGCGCTGCTCTAGCCCGGCCCAGTATGGACCCAGTAAGTTCTACAGACGCCTTTTCGGCCATCCCAGGCAGCGCGACCACCTTTTCAGCCACACAGCTCAGACTAGCGTCCTTCTCGACCGGCCAACACAGCTCAGCGGTCTTTTCAGCCCCCCAGTTCAGTCCAGACCAGCCTAAGTCAGGTCAGTCTAAGTCAGCTCAGTTTAGTCTGGACCAGTACAGTCCAGCTTTGGTCTCTTTTAGCTCAACTCAGGGCCCTCTTAGTTCAGGTCAGAGTCCCCTCTGTCCACCTCAAAGTCCCCTCTGTCCACTTCAGGGTCCTCTGTTTTGGGACCATATTTGGGGGCATATTTAGGGTTTACACTATAAACATAGGCATTTTAAGACATTTTTATTTTTTACCAAAACACAATGCGTTTTTTCACTATATGCGGGTGCTCTTGGAACGTAACCCCCGTGTGAAGCGGGGGTTTACTGTATATACTTCAAACTTATAAGAGATGTACATAGGACCCAAACCACTGAGTCACTTGTACACAATGAGTAATGCTTTGAAGTCAATTCTGTACTGAACTGGGAGTCAGTGCAAGGACCTGAGAATATGAGTAATGTACTTGGTTTGGTTAGAACTCTGGCAGCAGCATGTTGAATGAGTTGGAGCTGTCTAATTGACTTTTTGGGAATCCCAGTGAGGAGAGCATTGCAATTGTCAACACTGCAGGAAATGAAGGCGTGGATCAGTTTTTTGTCTTGTTTAAACACAAAGTCTCTAACTTTAGCAATGTTTTTGAGGGACTGAATTAGTGACAGCTTTGATGTGATCATCAAAACTAAAACCTCCATCCAAGATCACACCAAGGTTTTTTACATGGGTTGATGTCTTAAGTGCTCTAGATTCCAGATGGGCACTAAGAACAGTATAATCTCTGTCTTTATTTAATTGTAGAAAGTTTAGATGCATTCAGTTATGTACTTTCTTGAGACACTGACAGAACAAATCTATTGGACCAATGTCTTATGTTAAAAAAATACAAAGAATTACAGGATATATACTATAGTGTGTACATAAAGTGCAATTTCAGTACTATAGGTGTGAATCAATGACTTCTGTATCATCTGCCAGAGGGCAGCAGGTCAAAAAGCCTGTGTCCAGGGTGTGAGAGATCTGTGATGATTTTCCCTGCCCTTTTCCTAGTTCTTGAGAGGTACTGGTCTTGGATGGAGGGCATGGGGTCACCGATGATCATCTCCTCTACTAGAGATGGAACGATATGGGTTTTTCTATGGACAATGCCGATATTTAGAAATTAGGGTCGGCCGATTTGTAACGCCAATATATTCCCTGCCCTTTTCCTAGTTCTTGAGAGGTACTGGTCTTGGATGGAGGGCAGGGGGTAACTGATGATCATCTCCTCTACTAGAGGTGGAACGATATGGGTTTTTCTATGGCCAATGCCAATGCCGATATTTAGAAATCAGGGTAGGCCGATTTGTGACGCTGATAATTTTGTAATAATAATAATAATAATAATAATAATAATAATAATAATAATAATAATAATAATGTTGCTTGACAGACACAGTTTCAAGCCAAATGGTCATAATCTAGTGATTTCAAAAAATATAACTTCACACAGCCTGCTATTCAGGGACTACACAACTACTAGCGATTACATTTTGAAAGCCTGACCAGGCATGTTTAATGAGGAGAGCTAACTACTAAATAGTGTGTACATTTTTCAAGATATGTTGACAAGCATGTCTAATCAAAATTATTTCATCATTTTTAGTTTCCGTATTTAATGCTTGCTAACTGTAGGCTGCTGTTTTAACAGTAAGCTAACTGTAGGCTACTGTGTAATCGGCCAGTCTGATAATTGGTGGACCTCTAATCTCTACAGTCTTGAGCGTGTTCATCTCCCAGTTGTGCTGACCACCCAGCCGCTCAAGGTCCTGTCAGTACGCAGAAAGACAGCTGAGTCTTTTGAGGTGCAGTCATTGGTGTAGAGGGACAAAAGTGGACACATCCTTGAGGGGCACCAATACTGAGGGACCGTGTTTCAGACGTGATCTCCCCCAGCCTCACTTGCTGCTTCCTGTCTTTCTGGTGATCCACTGATAGGTGGCAGGTGACATGTTGAGCTGGGCGAGTTTGGAGGAGAGGAGTTTAGGCACAATGGTGTTTTAAGCCGAACTAAAGTCCACAAACAGGATCCTGGCATAAGTTCCCGGACGGTCGAAATGTTGTAATGCATGTAATGCAGTCCCAAGTTCACTGCATCATCCACTGACCTGTTTGCTCGGTAGGCAAACTGCAAAGACTCCAGCTGGTGTCCTGGAATGTCCTTCAGATGGGCTAAAACCAGGCATTCAAAGGATTTCATGGCCACAGACATCAAGGTGACAGGTCTGTGGTCATTCAGTCCTGTGATGGTGGATAATGGATAATGGTGGAGTGTTTGAAGCAAGAGGGGACTTCACACAGCTCCAGGGATCTATTAAAGATGCGGGTGAAGATAGGAGCCAGCTGATCAGCATAGGCTTTGAGGCAGTAGGGGGATACGCTGTCTCGTCCGAGTGCTTTCCTGGTTTTCTGTTTCTGGAACAGCCGACTCACATCCTCTTAGTGTATTCTGAGTCCTGGGGGGAGGGTAGGGGGTGAGAGGTATGATGGTGGTCATTGTCTCTGGGGTGGCGTGGGTGAGGGGTGTGAATCTGTCCATCTCAAACCTGTAGTAAATGTTGTTCAGCTTGTCTGCAGGAGGTGGGGTCGTCTATAGCTGGTGATGTCTTGCACACTGACGCAGGGTTGTGGCTGACTACAGGCCTGGCACCTTTAAGTTGTTGCCTGTAAACTGGAATAAGATGGACCAGGCAGTGTCCCAAAGCTGCCTGGGGAATAGAGCGATAGGCATCTTTTAAAATATTGTAACAACGGTCCAGTGTGATATTGCCTTTGGTAGGGCAGTTAATATGCTTTCTGTATTTAGGAGGTTCATGGTTTAGTTTTGCTCTGTTAAAGTCCCTGAGAATAATACGAAGGGAGTCTAAGAAATTTCTTTCCAGGGTTGTGATCTGGTTGGCCAGCACGCACAGTGCGTCATTCGCATTGGCCAGAGGAGGAATGTAAACTCCGAGCAGGATGAAGGAAGAAAACTCCAGCGGTGTTTATAAAAAAGTAAACTCCGAGCAGGATGAAGGAAGAAAACTCCAGCGGAGTTTATAAAAAAGTTTCCATGTTTGGGCTGTAGAATTTCTGTAACACCGTGACATCAGTGCACCAACCTTCGTTAATGTAGCAGCAGATTCCACCACCCTTTGTTTTCACCAAGAGTGCTGTATTACGTGGTCCAAGCGAAGGAGGTGGAAGCCCGGCAGGTTTAATGGAGCATCAGGGGTGCGTTCACTGAGCCAGGTTTCATTGAACCAAAGGGTTCTACTTTGTTCCACCAAGCCCCACAGAGAGCTGCCGTTCATCCGTGGCACCATCTTGAAACTTATTTCTTATAGTCTCAAAGATATAAGCATGTCTGTTTGTGATTTAAGTTCAGCTTGGTTTGAGGCAAGTGTGTGATGCTTACTTAATGTCTAGAAGATTCAACTGCTTGTTATACTATAAAAAATGTTTTTTGGTACAACCTTTGGTAACAAGCAGTTTAACTTGTCTAAATGAATGCTTTGAATGAATCAGTTCAGGGCACTTCAAGTAGTTTAGATGAACCAAAGCAATGTTTAGCATCACTTCAAACAGATTGAAGTGAACCACTACTACAATGGCCTCTTTTGTGGATAATATTTTCTACTGCAACACCCCCTTACCCCATACCAGGACCCCAGGCAAGTGTTTGCTAGTTAAAAGCACGTCAACAAACTAAAAATAAAATTGACATACAATCTTATACATTTTTCCACAGCCACAGTTTTAGCCACCCCCAGTTTTAGAGCCATTAGGTTTGATTAAAAAAAGTATTATTTAACATCAATTCACACTTTTGAAATACATCATAACATCTCCCAAGTTACTTTTTTTACAGTGAGTTTCACTGACCTTGTAGCTAAAGAAGACTGAAGTTTTTGATTGTACCAATGCATGTACCATCTTTGCCTTGATCTTTTCCAGATCATTTTCTGTGGTCATATCTGTGGTTAGACCTGTAATGTCATGAATATGTCTGATGTTATCTAGCTATGGCCACAACACCTTTTATGACCATTGCCAAGCAGCTTCAGTGGGTTCAGTGTGACAGAGAAACCAGGAGTGCTCTTAAACAGAGCTTGGAGCTTGAGGTCTGACTCTGTTCTGAATAACTGTTGCTGCGGCTTCCTGCATATTAAAAGAAGAATGATAATTAGTGCTTTGCCAAGACGGAAATTTGGCAAAAACGCATAAGAGGAAATTGGTTTTCTAATAAGAATCTGACTCAGAGCACAATTCATCCACTCTCTTCTTTGGCTGTAAGTGCTTTTTAAAACAGTGCTGTGGATTCCAGAGCCAGTGCATTAGCCCATGATTTGCAGTAGTGGTTAGCGGCTGGAGAAGGGAGAGGCTGAGCCCAGGTGCTGTTGACATGCTGTAATTAATGAAGTTCCAGGGTGTGTGGCGCTGGGAGAAAGCAGTGAACGCATTAAGGTAATGTTCTATGTGAGGCTTCATGTGGGGCTCGAATGATTTCACTCCCATATAAAATTCATGACTCCTGCTGTTTTAGCAGCTGATTAAGATGTGAAATTGTTATCAGTTTCTTTTTTTGGGCTCTGATAGAAGGATGTCACAGTGTCTTTTTTTGTTTGGACTGAACTCCCCCCATACCTTTCCCCCAGCTGCACGTTCTTTCCTTGTATCTAAAAATGACTACAGGGGTTGAATGTCTTCATGGCACTCTGGCTCATACTTGTTCAGCTGTACTGGGGCTTTATGTGAATCTTGATTTGCTAACCCTTCTCTCTTTCTCTTTTCTTCTTTGTTTGATGCAGGAGCAGCTCAGTACCCAGGTATGCCCTACCTTTTACCTCTGTGTTTGTTTCCTCTGTTTGTATGTTGGTTCAGTTGGATTTTGTCTTGTCTGAGTGCATCATTCCTACTACCATTTCCTTCAAGCCCCTTGCAGCTAGCCTAGCATCAGAACCAAAAAATCTTTCTTCAGCTTATTCATTCATCCTTCTTCTTCTGCAGCTGCACTGCTGCTCCAGCAGTGCAGCTGCTGGTTAGCTGGCTCCATTCTTTACCTCTCCAATCTACTCTTAACTCAAGAATTTCTCACCTTACAGGTCTAAGTATAGCCCTCACGCTCTCCGCTGTTTCATCCATTAACATTCCGCGTTTTGTACAGAATGTTCATTAATCATTGAAAAGTATTGTATCTTCAGGGTATTTTTATTAGGCGCAAAGTATGTGCAAATGCGACGTCCTCAGTTTGTTTGCATTGCTGGAATAGGCCTACCCTTAAAAAACATGCACTGGATGAATTATGACCAGTGTAAAATCTTTCTGGAGTGCCATTGCTCATAAGTGCTTGGCTCAAGGGCATGATTTGGCTAGGAGGACAGTATGTGTGTCAGACATTTCCTGACCCAGGACTCAGCATGTCTGCTTGCTTGCTGTGCTGGGAATTGTAATCTATTACAATCTGCTCTCAAAATGTCCTAAATGGGCCTTTAAAGTAGGACTTCACCAATTTCTTAAACTTTCTCAATGATCTTCTCATCCTAAGAGGACCTGAAAGTGTTTTTCTAGTATTATCGTATATGCTGTAATGAGGGGCAAGTAAAAGTTAATTAAATTTTTTGAAAGGACTGAGAACCTCTCTTCAGTCATTCATTTTTGAATAGAAAAACTGAGGGTGGTCAGAAAGGAAACTGATTAAACATCATACTGCAATAAGAGTACCTCATCAGCCTCGTTTAGAAATCAGAGTCTAATGTGGACAACCCAAGCAAGACAAAGTGAACAAGCTTTTACAGACTAAGGAAAGTATCTTCTTTTCAGCAGGGTGGAGTAAAACCAAGTGAGTACAAGCAGTCCAGGCACATTTTACTCATTTTCAGTGCGACCATTAGTAACACTTTAATTGCCTCACTTCCATTACTCATGTCTTTGAGAGATTCATTATATTTTACATATAGTTTTTTTGTCTTCATACATAGCTTGTGCATGTAGACTGCCACAGCTGACCATGTGATTGGAATTGTGAATGTAAACAGTGCAGCCCAAGTAAAGGCAAAAACCTCATCTAACCTCCTATAACCATTTTCAAAAATGCTGGTGCAGAAAAACAAAGTCTCAGACTCAATTTTCATTCAGAATCAGTTCTGTTTCAAATAATTTATTTCTAAGGTAACCGTTAGTTTACAGGCTAGGTTCTGGGTGTTCGTGTAGCCCTACCTTTTCAGATGAATCAAGCATAGCTGCCTGTCTTTTTCAGAGCCAAATCTATTATACTGACATGTCTGTATAAACACTCTGAAATAAATTTCCCTTTGTACTTTCCAGTTGGGACAGATTGTTTGGGTTATAATTAATGTAATGAGTAATGTAACTGTAAAATAATGAGTAGTGAGATTACCTTTTCCTGAAAGTAAGGAGTTCTGTAGTCTTACAGTTTGAGAGATGATTAGTAATTTGTAATGTTTTTTTTTTTTTTAAATAACTGCTTTGACACTGGAAGGCATACTAAAGGATTTTAATGTCTGGGGACTTGGTAATATGTAGTGTGGTGTTATGACCTGTTGCTGCATATGTAGACTTTTTGATAGTCGAGTGTATAATTTCTTTACTTGGATGACATCTTTGATTACTAGGTGACTGCATTGAAAAAATACACATCATACAGCTGACTTTAGACAATAAACCAGTGGCCAGGGAGGCTGGCTGTGATATAGGAATTGATGGGATTAGTCCAACTGTTGTTACCTGCCATTGTGGCCTTGAGGAAGGCACTTAATACTATACTCACTCTGCAATTGAATAATAAAAGTACTGATGTGTCTGCTGAATGTGAATGTTTGATTCTGTATGTTGATCCTGACTGTGTGTCATTTCTAAAGGAGGTGTTAAATGGACTTTCATTCTACTTTAAGTGTTTCATCATTGGCTTTTCATGCTTTGTAATATGGAGATAATTGTAGTCACTGGTGTAGCCTCTGCTAATGTTTCTGTGTAGGCTGTGGTATTTGTCTGCTGTGCGTTGGTTAAACAAATGCCAGATTGGTAAACAAATGCCAATGTTGCATCTAAGCCGGTGGGCAACCAAAGGCAATTATCTTGAAGTTTACCCATCACTCTTTGTGGCACACTCTTTGTGGCCCATCAGTTCAGCACAGGCCACAGCAATGCTAACATCTGGAGCAGCACTGGAGCACAAGGTTGGCCAATGATTCAGGCAGTCAGTTTTATGGCTAACTCTGCCTACACTGCAGCAACCTTCCGCCATTAATGCTGCTGAGACAGTGGTGGAACACACATACATTTACTAACAGCTAGCATTTGGCAAGGTGGGCTGTTTATTATGAATCATAGCAAAGTTGTTTATACATTTATGAATTAGAATTGGGCTGAGGAAGACTCTCTCAGGCGGACTGGATTGGACCCAGCCCTTGTTAAGGACCCTAGTCCTTCACGGCCCTCTGCCTGGTTTATCCAGGGCACTCTAACTCAATTTCTCTATCCCCCCCTGCTTTTCCTCTCCCCCCCCCCCCCCCCCCAGTTTTTTTATCCATGGTGCTTGTAAACAAAACACTTTCCTGCCAAAGACTCACACTCCCCATTAATATTGAATAGAGAGGCTGATGGGGGCTGCTCTCATGGTCTTAGCAGCAGCTCTTGTAAAATTACAGTATAAGATTCCTGGGGAAGGAACGTTAGCTAAGCACATTAAGTCAGCAATGAAAGAACTGCATAATGGGGCAAGTTTGTCATTCATTTGCTTGAGTACCTGTCAATACCGAACACAGTGTTTGCATTTTCGTTAAGGATACACCTGCATGTTTCAAGTACATTAGCGTGATATGCTATAATTAGCTTGTGCACACCTTGGCAAAGTGATGATTTTGACAGCCTTTATTGAAATGACTGTTGTATTTGACATGTTTGTCTAACTTGCATAATGAACTCATTTTCTTTACTTTGAGCACACTTTTTCTGTGTGTAAGTGTGTAATAATCTAAGGCAATAGTCTAATTTTGCTACAATTTCAACCATGTTTTGACAAAATGTGCCTAGCTTAACTGCCTGATTGACATTTTTAAACATTTTTTTGACTGTTTTCATTTTCCTTTAAAAATTATTTCCTGTTGCAGACACACAGACATATTTGTTGTGACTACACAGCTACTTTTACATCTGGCAATAACATGCAATCGTAAGTGGAGAGCAAGTATATATATGAAACGGGGTCCATTGCGTCTCAGGAACACGTAGTGATTGGATTACTCAAATCTCAGTCAGGGGTGCATATGCATTATTGTGCATAGTGGGGGGCTGCAGGTGCAAGTGTTTGCAGCATTATTTTTTTACTCAAAACGAACAGTGACGTTTTTGATGAGCTTTAAATGCTTAATAGGATATGAAACTTACATATTGCAATTATTGAGATCAATATTGCAATATGCAATTGCGATATGATAAAGGGCACTTGCTTGTATATCAATGAAAAGTAGCATACAAATTACTAATAGTGTAATGTTTAATTTTAAAGTGAAACATACAAACTACTTATAACAACTTCAAATGCCCAGTGCTTTCAAAATACAATATTCTCTAAAATTAAATAATCACAAAAAACTCTTTACATTACTGCAAATGTTATTTTCCTAATACTGCAGTTTTTTAAAACAAT